>PVJI01004333.1:0-109787 GCA_004026765.1 Micronycteris hirsuta
ATAATAACCAATCTAAAATCAATAAACAACCAGAAGCACCAGAAAATCAAACTGCATGGAACTCCGACAACCAAGGAAATAAAGAAAAAATCAACCAAAACAACCAGACTGGTGCACCAAGACAAAGAAATATGGCCTAAATGAAAGAACACAGCAAAACCTCAGAACTAAGCAATGAGGAGATCGCCAACCTATCTGATGAAGAATTTAAAGTCCTGGTAATCAAAATGCTCACAGAACTGATTGAGCTTGGTCGAAAAATGAAAGAACAAATGAAAGATACCCAAAATGAAATAAAGCAAAATATTCAGGGAACCAACAGTGACAAGAAGGAAACAAGGATTCAAAGCAATGATTTGGAACAAAAGGAAGAAATAAACATCCAACTGGATCAGAACAAAGAAACAAGAATCAAAAAAGTGAAGAGAGGCTGAGCATTCTCTGGGACAACCTGAAACGTTCCAATATCCAAATCATAGGGGTGCCAGAAGGAAAAGAACAAAAGCAAGAAATTGAAAACTTATTTAAACAACCAATGAAGGAAATTCTATTTCCTTCCCCAGTCTGGCAAAAGAAATAGACTTCCAGAAAGTCTAGGAAGCTCAGAGAGTCCTAAAGAAGTTGGACCCAAAGAGGAACACACCAAGACACATCATCCTTAAATTACCCAAGATTAAAGACAAAGAGAAAATCCTAAAAGTAGCAAGAGAAATGGAGACAGTTACCTACAAAGGAATTCTCATAAGGCTATCAGCTGATTTCTCAAAAGAAACCTTACAGACAAGAAGGAGCTGCAAAGAAATTTGAAGTCAGAAGAGGCAAAGACCTACATCTAAGATGACTCTATCCAGCAAAGCTATCATTTAGAATGGAAGGGCAGATAAAGTGCTTCCCAGATAAGGTCAAGTTCAAGGAGTTCTTCATCACCAAGCCATTATTATATGAAATGTTAAAGGGACTTATCTAAGAAAAAGAAGATCAAAAATATGAACAGTAAAATGCCAACAAACTCACAACTATCACAAATGAACCTAAAAGGAAAGAAAAAAAACAGAAACAAAAACTAAGCAAACAACTAGAAAAGGAACAGAATCAGAGAAATGGACATCACATGGAGGGATTTCAGTGGGGAGTGGGAAGGGAGGAATAGGGAGGAAAGGTACAGGGAAGAAGAAATATAATTAGTAGGCATAAAATAGATGTGGAGAGATAAAAAATGGTATAGGAAACAGAGGACTCAAAGAACTTCTATGTACAACCCATGGACATGAACTAAGGTGGGGGGATGCTGGAGGGTTGGGGGGGCAGAGTGGACGGAGGATAAAGGGGGAAAGTTGAGAAAACTGTAATAGCATAATCAAGAAAAAATACTTTAAAAAAGAATGAGGGAATAAGAAATTGTGTGAATTTCAGAGGTCTGAGCAGGAAGCTAATTGTCCACAGGACAGTCCTTAAATGCTAAAAGCCAGACAGCTCTACAGCTGCTCAATTTCATTAGGAGAAAAGTTCTATTTTTTATATTATCTAAGTATTTTATTTTATTTTTCTGAGGGCATTGATCCTAGCTTCCAAGAGTTGTGTGTATAAGAGATGGAAAGACGGTAGGGAGCAGCTGGTCTGCTCACCTTCCTCCCTGCCTGGCTTGGTGCCGTGGACGCCTCTGCCTGGGTTCAAGCCCTGGACCTCTCCTGGGAAAGTGTGTGTGAGTGACGGCAGCATCACAGGGCCCAGACTTCCACCAAATGCAAGTCCCACTGGGACATCATCTCCAATCTCTGCAAAGTAAGCTGGTAAATGCTGTTGCCAAGAGGTGTTCTCTGGGCGGCCATAAGCCTGTGGAGCAGGGCAAGCTCTATAAATAGCTGCGGTGATTACAGAGTAACACTCCTTTTAAATGCTTGGACTTTATAGCTTTCCATTCAAAACAGTCCTGGCCCAGTGTTTAGTCTCTCTGGGGGGCAGTTGTAAAAGCCACCTTGTTTCACAGCTAAGGAGAGGTTACAAGGCAATTAAAATATTTTTGTCTCTTCTTTCTTTTGATGGTTATTACCATGCGGTGGCCACCACTAGAGCTGGTCCTGCCTCCATTATCTGCAAGAGAACCCAAGAATACAGTGACAGCCCAGCCCCGATGCTGAGCTAGAATTAGAGCGTCAGTCTTAACACTTCCACTGGTTTTCAGAGATTTAAGAGTAAAAGTCAGAAATAGTGTTCTGTTTAATAGCCATTGCCAGGCACTGTCACTTACATTAAAGGGGTGCTTCGGCCCTTTAGGAATGGAGTAAACGCTTCCTGTGCCCAAATAATTAGATGCTCTAGACCCTGTGTATTCTCCATTCTGATAAATGTAATGATTGTATGAATAAATGTATGTTCTAACCACATGGAGATATTTGGGTAAGGACAAGGTCCCACATCTACTAGCTCTGAATTATAACAAATAATGATGATTAATCCTGGTCATAAAAATTATCATCTTATGGAAAGAGTACCTATCAGAACCTTAAAATTGATCCTAATATGAACGGCCTCTTCAGTGTTCGAAAACCCTTAACTCCTCAGACCAACCTCACAGGGTAGGCTAAACAGGTAGCATTCCCCATCCTGCCCCCCGCCACCCCCATTACACAGATGGACACACACAGGCCTAGAGAAGCCCGGGCACTAGTTAGTAGCCAGTGCTGCATCGGGCTCATCAAATGTCCACACTGTCTATGTGGTCCTTCCCCCTGGAGCTTGGTGGCCAGTGGGCAACAGCCCACATCCCAGCCCTCATCCCAGCTGCCAATTCTCTTCCTGAGCACCAAGTGGTGGGGGCTGGTGTCTGGGGGTGCTTGTCCCTGCACTGGCCTGAGAAACGTTTGACGAGGGGGAGGAGGAAGATGACCTTGAATACTAAGAATTCTCCAACTCAGCAGGAACAGATTCTGCAATTATGAAAAATAGTTCCAGGAAGGAAAATATCAAAATGCAAATTAAATACAGTTGTTACTGTGAACCACTGAAGAAAAACGCCAGCCAGCGCTGTTTCTGAAGTCCAAAGTGGGCCTCAGGACCACTGGTGGCAAGGCCAGTAGAGCTGACTTCAGATACCGAAAGGACCACAGAGATCATGGGGCCGAGACCCCTCACTGTACCAACGAGAACGCTGAGGTAGGGACAGCCAGTGAATTCTCCCGATGACTGGAGACAGCGCCAGCACAGTCGTCAGCGCAATCAGGTACAGAGCAGGTGGGAAAGTGTCCAGCGGCAAGCAACAGAGAGCTGGCTTTACGCGTGGGTCTTCCTCACACAGCAAGTCAAGAGGTAGGCAGCCCTGGGCTTGGGAGTTCCTGAGCTTAAACAAGAGAAGTCCTGCTCCTCAGCAGCCAGGCTGCCCGGATGCCATGGAGTTCTGGGGACACACTGCCACCAGAGAAGGGAGGCCTTGTATAGAAACTATGAAAGGAACCAAGGATATTTAACAGAAAAGGAAGGAGCCTGGTGGAAACTTGATCACTATTAGGTAGAAGACAGATGAGATAGGCTCTGTGTTGGCCAAGGGATCATAATTAGGACCAGAAAGTACAACTGTTAAATGACAGACTAATTCAACAACAGGAATAATTTTAATGATAAGCACTTACTGAAAACTGGCCACCTCTGAAAACAGTGAGTTCCCTGGAGATAGTCAAGCTGAATAAAAAACTGGAGAGGACGCCCTGGCCAGTGTGGCTCGGTTGGTTATAGCATCATCCTATAAACCAAAAGGACTTGAGTTCAATTCTCGATCAGCGCATATGCCTGAGTTGCAGGTCCCAGTCAGGGTGAGTGCGAGAGGCAACTGATTGACGTTTCTCTCTCACATCCACATTGATGTTTCTCTCCCTGTCTCTCTCCCTCAGTTCTCCTCTCTCTCCAAAGTAATTAAGCATGACCTCTGCTGAGGATTAAAAAAAGAAAAAGAAATTGAGAGTAATTCATGTGTGAGGGGCTGGGGGAGGAAGAAGAGCAAGAGGGAGAGAAGGCAGGTTACAGCACTGCTTGGGGACATGATCTCCAAAGTCCCCCGGGGAACAAGTCATTTAACAAGTATCTGTTGAATTGCGACTGAGTTTCACATAGACACGATATTTTCCAAATAAGATTCTGCTCTAACACTTATGAAAAAGCTCATGGAGAGAACAGGGTGTTTGGGGAGTGTTATTTACTGATTGACTTCTCAGGAACCACTCGCCTTCTTGAGATTTTTTTTTTTTAAGATTTTATTTATTTATTTTTAGACAGAAGGGAAGGGAGGAAGAGAGGGAGAGAAACATCCATGTGTGGTTGCCCCTCACACGGCCCCCACCAGGGACCTGGCACGCAACCCAGGCATGTGCCCCGACTGCCTTCTTGAGATTTTGTTCCACAGCTCCCAGGGGCACCCCTACCCCAGCCCCACTTCCCAGAACGGGGCCTGTGTCCATTCAGGCTCTCAGTCCCAGTGAACAGACCAAGGTGGCTTATTCAGAGGCAGCATTTTTTCCAGATACACTGGAGCCTGGGCTTCATCTCTGTCCACAAGTCTGAAACCTGGCTGGGAAGTACTGCGCCAGAAAGGTAGTGGGGAGCTCAGTCATTTATCATCTGTCACTTGAGCCTCTCTGGCTCTCTCACTTTGCTTACCTGGAAAATGGGAGAGAATAGTATCTTCGTCATGAATTGCTATGGGGATGTCATGTGCTTTGCACTGGGCTGAGCCCTTAATAAGGGTTCAACAGATGTGGTTAATTTAGTCCCTAAGTCTCAGCTCTGCTACTGATTTTATGTCACTTTTCCAGACCTCGGTTTCCTCTCCTGTGAAATGGGGGTGGGTTGCCTGGAACAAGCCCGGTGGTTTCCTCCAGCTCTGAACCTTCTGGTGCCGAAACAAAATGGATGCCATGTTTTTTCAGCTTGTGCCAGGAGGTCGTCTCTGCCAGGAGGTGGCACCACTAATACATGTTTCCAGCAAATATGAGGGCGGTCCACTTGTTAACCTCCACTCGGCTTTGAAAAGAAGCCTAAAAACTCAGCTGCTTAGCAGCTGCCTCTAAACTGACTTTTAAAATTGTGGTGATGATATTGCCCCAGTGTGACTGGATTTTCCACTCTGTTGCCTGCTCCCAGCATAGCGAAACCGTCTTCCTTTGCATGATCCTCAGTCTTTAGGAAAGGGAGAGAGAGAGAAAAGTCTGGCAGGGTCAACTTCACTGTGGTCTGTCCCTTTGCTCAAAAGCAAAACTGCAGATTCCAGGGAGCATGTGCTGTTGAATTGCACCCACAATCAGCCATTTGCATGCTAGTCAGAGGGCACAAATGGCACTTGCACTGGCAATTGCCTAATTACCATGTAGGAGATCACAGATACAGTTTTGCTGTCTCAGCTCGCTGGCAGCAACTAGGCTGGAGAGGCTCAGAAAATGTGGTTTCCTAGTCTTCTGGGGTTACTGTGAACAGAATCAGTCTTGCTGAGTGTGAGCAGGACAGGAAAGGAACTTAAGGCCAGTGGGACCAAATTCCTAATTTTACTAAAACTAAGGACAGCTCTGGACATGTAAAGTGAATTTAGGATGAAAATTCTCTAACTGTTCCACCCTTTCAGTTTTCTTAAAAGTTAAAGAGAAGAGAAAAGAAGGGAGGGAGGGAGGAAGGAGAATGAAAGGGAAAGAGGATAAAATGACAAAGGTAGACGACTTTTCTGAACTAGTTAGGTTTCCAATAGATTATCCTGCCTTTTCCCTCTTAAGAAATAAATAATTTTAAGATTTAGAAAGTGGGAGATATAAACGTATTATTTGGTCTTTGCTTCTAGTATACCCTATCTCCTTTACACATGCAAGCACTAAACATACATTTAGTTGGCAGGCTGGAAAATTCATGGGCTAAATCAAATTATCCTGTGGACTGATTCTGACCTTTTGAATGTTAGGTTGTCAAAACTTTTCTTCTCTGGTACCAGCCTCAGTAGAACATTTAGAATGCATTCATTTTGAAGAGGAAAAAATTATTTTTAGATCCTATGTGAGATTTTTCGGTCATCTGAAATAGAGATGATGTCCTTGTTTATGGCGAAGGAAGTAGGGAAGACAGAGCAGTTCTCTCTCTGGTCTCTTCTATTAGAGCTAAACTGATTACTTTGGATTGCTAGATAAATCACATCACACACCGTCAGGTCTCATTGATGGTGGTGTAGATCTTGTTACGTAAAATCATTTTTCTTCATTACTAACTAAGCAAGTGCTTTGTCTGTGGCTTTGAAATGCATATTTTAAAACCCACCTCGTTTCCATCTTTCGAGACTAGGAAGGCGGAATGGGACCAGCAGGATGTCGGAACGATAGTTCCGAAGAGTTGTGCGGACCTCACCGGAGGCTGGTTTTGTCAGTAGGTCCGGAAGCCCGGGTTGCTCCATCCCAGAACATTTCCTCCTGCTCTTGCCCCCGCCATCTGCAGACCGGGAGCAGGTGGCATGTGGGTGAGAGAGTTATCATGGTTTCATCTGTTGCTGCTCTTGGAAGAATGTCCCGTCGAGGTTTTGGCTTTCTCCTAGTCTAATAAATGAGTCCTGCTTGACAATCAGCCAGGCAACCCATGACGCCACCAACAGATGAGCTCTATTAGAGGGTTCTGCCCCGGCTTTTTAAAAATGTCATTCTTACTGTGCCTAGTGTTTGCCAAAGGTGGTTTTCTCTTGCTTACCTTAAAGTCATACTTCCGGTGTGCACATGCCTTTTGTGACAGCGTATGAAAGGCAGAAATTTTTCTATTTTGAGAAGCAACCCCAGTCAGATTTCTGACAGACTGGAAGATGCTGCAGGTCCTGTTTCCTTCTTTGAGACTTTCCAACAGTGTGGAATAAGGATTAGGAAACCAATCCTACAGGCTCTTGTGAGGGCAGTGATTTATCAAAATGTATTTGAGGTGGAAAGAAACCAACATGTATTGGAAACACACTATGAAGAAGGCGTTTAGCATATAATGTGAATTATCTTATTTAATCCCCACTGAAGTGTATGAAGGTTTTGTTATCTCATTTTTTAAATGAGCAAACAAGTTTAGAGAAAATAAGTAACTAGTTCTGAGTCACACGGCTTCTAGGTACCAGAAAGGGGGCTGAAATCTAGGTTTGTCTGACCAACCCTGTACTTTTTTGATATTCCATGTGGGCTGATTGCTTTAGGAATGCAAAATGTTACTTGTCAATCACTTCTACAGCACCTTCTATGTGCTAAGCACTTTTTTAAGTTAAAAGCCTAAACTGAGGTTCGTGCGGAGAAAGTGACTGCCTGAACCTAGAGGCATGGGCTAGGAAAAGGGGTGCTGGGCGTTTGCCAAAGGAAGCATCGATAATGCCACCCAGGTCTGCACCAGAGCATTTTGCAGATGGACCCAGAGCAGCCCGAAATGGCGGGAGGAGCCGGGGTATGACCCCCACCCCCATGCTGCACTGCTTAAATTTGCAAAAAGTTCAGGCAAACACTGGCCCAGAGGACTGTGCAACATTGCAGTGTAGACCAGCTGAAGCAGGTTTTAGACCCAGTTGAATATCTTCTTGACCACATTTCTTCAAAGCAGTGAAGTTCCTGCGAGCCTGGCTTTTGCAGGCTTCACACCTCTGATTCTACCTACTTGCTCTGTGACCTTCCACCTCAGCTTCCTCATCTCTGATAAGAACTGCCTTATAGGATTATTATAAGGATCCAATGAGATCATTTACAAGATGTGCTTAGCACGGTGCCGGCATCATTTAAGCATTCTTAGGCATCTGCCTCCCCTTGGCATTTCTAAACTCTCCATCTGTGTCTCCTCTCAGCTCGGGGTCACACCCTGGTCCCTCTCATCTTAATACCAAAACAAAGCCAACCTTTCCTCAATTACTTTGCACTGCTACCCTCCTAGTTCTCTTCATGGCACTCCAATCTTCTGGAAAGAGGACTCATAGGCTGCTAGTCCCAAAGAGTAGGAACAGGGCTTTTTTTCTGTATTTCTGAGTCCCCAGCTTCTGGCTGTGTGCACTGGGCATATAGTTGGTCGGCACTCAAATATTAGCTGAATAGCCCTGGCTGGTGTAGCTCAGTGGATTGAGCGCGGGCTGGGAACCAGACGGTCCCGGTTCGATTCCCAGTTAGCGCACATGCCTAGGTTGCGGGCCAGGTCCCCTGTGAGGGCCATGTGAGAGGCAACCATACATTGCTGTTTCTCTCCCTCTCTGTCTCCCTCCCTTCTCCTCTCTCTAAAAAGTAAATAAATAAATAAATCTTTAAAAAATATATTTGCTGAATAAATGACTAAATGTCTCCATTTCCTCATTAGACATTCCCAACCTGCATCCTTGCAGTCTAGCTTCTGCTCACAGTCTTCTAAAACTTCTCTTTCCAGAGTTACCTCTGACTCGATGACCAAAGTTAGGGGTTGTCTCTCCATCCTCGTTTTTCTGAGCTCTCTATAGCCAACACAAGTCTTTAAAACAGAATTCCACTTTGCAGTAAGTACAAAAGTACTCCAAGGGCCGCCAGCAAGGCTAGGCTCTCCAGTTGCTCAGTTATCTACTTAGTTAGCAGTATCCTTTGAAGTCTTTAGAGGTCACCTCTCTTTGATGGGGGTGAGTGGCATAAGACAGTGAACATCCCAGAAGCCATCTTCCCTGATCTCAACAGCTGGGAACAATCTCTCCCTCCTGTGACATGCTGCACGCAGCTTTATCTGTGCCTCTCTACTAGAAGGAATTCTTTCTATATTGAGATATAGCTGTTAATGATCATGTATGTGTCACCTGTTATGTGTGCACCCTCTGAGGACAGCAGCCAGGCTTTTTCTCATCCTCCAGTGCTGCTCAGCCTCTTTCGTGGGGTTCTCTAAATGGCCCGGTTGAAGGAACTAATAGTGGACAGAGGAGGAAGAGATTTGGGTTAACTATGAGAACCTGCCCATGGAGCATTTTATAATAAACTTTTTCACTCACGCTAGGTTTAGTAAAGCCCCGTCTTGTACTCCACCCTGGCCTGGCTATAGCAGGAAGAATAAGATGGACAACAACCCTGAGAGCAGAGACCTTGCTTACAATCTAGTTGGGACAGCCAGATATACATGCAAAAAAAAAAAAAAGTTAAATAGCCCTGGCCTATTGGTTCTGTTGCTTGGACTGTCATCCCATACACCAAAAGGTTATGGGTTCAATCCTCAGTCAGGGCACATACCTATGTTGTGGGTCCGATCCCTGGTCAGAGTGTCTACAGGAGGCAACTGATGGGTTTCTCTCACATCAGAGTTTCTCTTCTCTCCCTTCCTCTCTCTCTAAAACCAATAAACATATCCTTGGGAGAAGATTTAAAAAAAAATGTTAAATAGCAATTCAAAAATGCATGAAAAGATCAAATGAACATGTAAGCAAAGAACACGTATTCAAATAATATGTATAAGTAGCAGCCCTGTGCCTGCTGTGCATCATGGGAGTGACTGAAAGGAGCTGAGGACTGCCCCTGAGGTTGCAGTGATGAGGGGTAGTTTCTAGAAGGGGGCGGGAATGACGCTGACCTCTTTTGATTTAATTTTCTGCAGTCCAGAGTAGGTTTGTCCCGGCATTGATTCCAGGCTACATACAGGCTGTCGGTACTGGGCTCTGCCCTCTTTACAGCCCAGGGTTTCCAGTGCCCAGAATGGCTGAGTGAGAGCTCCAAGTCTACACAACTTGGATTCGAGTTCTAAGACAGTCCCTGAGGATTTGGCAGGTCGCTTCATCTCTCTCAACCTAAATTCTTCACTGGGAAAACGAAATGATAATGCTGACCTTTCAGGTATTAGGTAAATATTTATTGAACAAGAAACTATTCTGGATGGATCTCAGGGATCCAGCAGTGGGCAAAACAGCTGTGTTACTTGTCCTCGTTGAACACGAAGAATGAAATATAGGCAAACTGTTCAGCATAGTCCTTGGCACACAGCAGTCCCTCCATAAACAATCATGGTTATTCCAAGCATCAAATGGGGCTGAGTTCTCACTGAGCTCAACTTGATTTCCACTTGCTTTCTGAAGCCTTCCCTGCCCTCTCTGCATCCTGCGCTATGGTCAGGGAACTTTTCCCTATACTTGCAACTGGCGCCTAATCGCAAGCTGCCTTTCATTTTGTTGCCTCTCAGCTTGACTGGGCCTTAGTGAGCCCAGGGAAGAGGAGCCTTTATGAAGGGGGTGAGGGGAGGATAGTGTAACTCCGCAGCGCCTAGGAAAGACAGGCCAGCAAAGGGCAACAGATCCCAGCTGACCTCAAACCGAACGGGGTGCTGGGACTCTCACCTGCATAAACCCAGCCCCCAGGCCTCATTTGGCCTGGAACCACACCCAGCAGCCACAGTAACCATCTGACCCCACACCAGGCTTTGGGAGGGAGATGAGGGACACCCAGACATGTCTGTCTGTCTTGCGGCCCCTGGGCACGTGATCTTCCTGATCTGGGAGCTGCTGTCCTGGAGTGAGATGAGTGGTTTAGTCCACTCTCTAGCATTTTTTAAATGTGTAAGTGCAATGGTGCTGTTTAGCACAGAGAACGTCTCCAAAATGTAATCAGAACAAACGCGGAGTGTAACAACGTTAAAGCCTCTCCTAGCACAGCGGGGCTCAGGAGGAAGCAAGGCCGCCTCCGGCCTGCCACTTCCAGCTGAGGTGAATCCCTCAGTGCCCGTCGAGGGTGGGGTTTTACTGCTGGCTCTGTCCACTCTCGCCTGCCGTCTGCTCTCCCTCTGCCCCTGCAGTGGAGCTGGGTTGTCAGGAGAACAAGCCCAGACTGCTGTACTCATCTGCAACCTCATTTGTTTGGGGTCTACTCCAGGCTTGTCTGAGGCAAAGTTCTCACGTATTCTAGTAAGGAGGCGACCTGACCTTTCACCCCACCATTTTTAAGTTAAGGGTACTTTATTCTATACATCATCATTTGAACCATTCAGCTCAAATCTCAGCCTGATTTTTCACAATAGGCTATGTTTGGTTGTAGGCAAACAAAGCATCCTCAGTTGTATTTTTTTAAAAAATTTTCCCATTGATTAAATTTGGCCCATACCTGTCATTCAGGGTATCCAGGATGTCAGTGCAAACCTGTTGAGAAATGTCTTATATCAAGAATTTCACCACATATTATGAGATCTTAAACTTGTCACATCACCTCTCAAGACCTGTGTTTTCTTCTCTGTAAAATGAAGAGTTGGTGTCCTTCCTTTGATTTTAATTACTATTTATTTCTCCCCCAAAGCAGATCTTTGATCAGTCCCTGCCACTCTGTCATGCTGCTCCCACCCCAGTCTTCACATGGTTACCTCAGGCCTTCATGCTATTACAGTGCAGACCTTCTTCTCTCGCCCCCAGACCTCAACCTGCCCCTCCCACCCCCACCTCATCCTGGAAGTGACATTCAGACTCTTCTATAAGAACGGAAGCTCCATGGGGCAGGGACCTCATCTGTTTAGTTCACTGCTATGGCCCCAGTGTCCAGAGCAACGTCTGGTGTCTCCTGTCGGTGGATTTTATGTCAGCTTGGCTAGGTTACAGTGCCCAGTTGCTTGTTCAACACCAGTCTAGATGTTGCTGTGAAGGTCTTTTTTTTTTTAATGAGATTAACATTAAATCAGTAGGATTTCAGTAAATTACCCTTCATATCATGGGTAGGCCTCATCCAATCAGTTGAAGGCCTTAAGAAAAAAGACTGAGGTCCCCAGAAGAGGAAGAAATGTTGTCTCCAGACAGGCTTCAGACCTAAGGCTTTAACAGGATTTTTTTCTGAAATTTCTAGCCTACTGGCCAGTTCTGCAAATTTTAGACTTGGCAGCTACCGCAATTGTGTAAATCAATTTCTTAAATTGTCTCTCACTCCCTTCCTCTTGATACATACATACACATACATACGTGTACACTGAAATCCTATTCTGTTTCTCTGGAGAACACTGACTAATATACTACTCAAAGATTTATTGAATCTTACAAAAATGCTTTTATCCTGTACAATAAAACACCATGTTTTATGCTAAATACAAACAAACCAAATCTCTCTGAATGTATTAGACTCTGAAAATTCAGGAAGTGAGAAAGGCCTTTGACTTTGTCTTACCCAAGAATTCCTTAAGTATGTTAGCCCACAGACGCAGGATCCCTTTGAACGGGAGTGTGCGCCAGGCCAAGGGCACTGGTGTTCCTTTGGAAAGCAATGAAGAAGTGTAGACAGGCAAGGACCTTCACCGTCAGGCTCCCCAAAGCTTTCCTAACTTCCTTTTTTTTTTTTTGAATTTTCTTGCTTTTTTTTTTAATATCACCATAATCGCTCTTTCTCCTCCTCTCTCCCCAGAACATCCCATATCATAAGACTGGCATTCCTTAAAGGTACATTGCTATTTCCCACATCTGGCTTTGACTGATGCTTTTTCTTCTACCCTGAATGCCCTCCGTCTCCATCTATTCCCACACTTACAATCATGTCTCTACCTAGTGAACACCTATTTATCTTTGAAGACCTAGCTCAGAAGCCTTCCTGGAGGGATCAGCCCCGACCCCTCTCCCAGGGTGAGCTCTCCATCTTGTGCTTGGGCAGCTCTTTGGACATTCCTCTGTTAGCACACTTGTCCAGCTGCTTTGTAGTTATTTGCTTACACACTTGTCTCCTCTACCAGTCTCAGAGATCACACAAAGCAGGAGTTGGCTTATGCATCATGGCAGCATCTGTGGCTGCCATTTTTTAAAATTATGAATAAGTGAATGGACATTCCTTAGTTTAAAAATTCCAAAGGCATCCTAAGACTCAAGAGAACATTTAAACTTCTCCGACTTTTAAAACACTACCTAAAATCGTCCCCCTGCCCATCCAGCCCTCTTCCTCACTGTCCCCAGTATGCCATGTTCACTCCCACCAGCATCCCAAGAAGAGAGCACGACCACTCCCAGAGCCATCCACGTGCTGGCACAAGTTTCCCAAAGGAAAACATGCTCCTGTCTCTTATTCTTACTTTTTCAATCACAGGGCTGCTTGGGAGAACCCCACTGAGTGAAGGTAAATGCTTTGCAGAAATTATAAAATGCCAGATCCTGTTAGAGAATCCCACTGGGAAGGGAGGTCTGTGGATTGGGTCCGCTTTGCAGCAAGACAGTCTGAGAGTCGTGGGAGGAGAGCCCTCTGCCAGCCGCCCCTGCCTGTAGCTGCAGCCAGTCACCACACACCCGCCCTGCAGCCCCAAGCAACTGTCTCTCAGCACAACGAGAGATCCCGCAACCAGCTGAACTCCTTCAGGTACTCTTCTGCATCGGCAAGATCCTTTCTGGAAATTAGAAGTATATGTTGAGCCATTTGCATTTTACATCTTAATATTCATTATTGTTGCCTTTCTCTCAATATTCATGTCTGAGGGGAGGGAATTTCTGAAGGAGATACTCAAGCTGTTTGACTTCCTGACTTATGACAGCCTACTAAAAAGAGCTGGGAACCAGCCTTTTCAAGCATATGGGTATATTTATTTTTACCAAAAATTTCCTTGCTAGTTTAGCAGTATATCCAGTGGAGCCTCTTGCAGCCTTTGAACTCGACCCTTAGGGAGGAGGCCCCCATCAGCTGCTGTAGAACGATGACACTATATAACCAAGATCTGGGATCGGCAGATGGACTCCCAGAATCCTAATCCCACCTCTGCTGGTTGCAGGCTGTTTGATCTCAGGCATGCCACATAATAAACTAAGTTTCATAATCTGTAAAATGGAGGTTATAAGAATTATGCTCACATCGCAGAGTTGTGAGGTCTACACAAGGAAATGAAAAGTGCTTATTAGTGTGCCCAGCACATGGCGAATGTTGTGTATGTTAACATTTATTCTTTGTCCTGCTTCAGAGCACCAGACACCTAGAAAACGCTCTAGGAATGTCGGAGAGGAAGGAGACTTTGGAACCATGGAAGGGACGTTTTGGAGAGAGATCCTGGATATGACCCATGTATTAATTTCTTCATTAGTTCAGCACTCAGCAAGATGCTGCTGTATACCAGCAGGCCAGCCTGGTAGACATGATCTGACCTCAAGACCCTAAGGTCTTGGGGAGACAAGTATACAAACAGATCATCAATCAGGCTGAGTATAAGAAGGAATCAAGAGATTAAAGAAGGAAAGGAGAGCCCGGCAGGTGTGGCTCAGTGGATTGAGCGCGGGCTGGGAACCAAAAGGTCCCAGTTCGATTCCCAGTTGGGGCACATGCCTGGGTTGCAGGCCAGGTTCCCAGCAAGGGCCATGTGAGAGGCAACCATACATTGCTCTTTCTCCCTCCCTTCTCCTCTCTCTAAAAATAAATAAAATCTTAAAAAAAAAAACAGTTAAAAAAAAAGAAGGAAAGGAGAAAGAGAAGGGAGTAACTTCATGTAGGTGCCTCAGAAGGGAGATGACTTTAAGCTGAGACCTGGGGGGTGAGAACAAGCTAGGGTGCTGGGTGTGGAAGAGCTGATGGGAAGGAGAGGAGACACAAAAATGGGTGCCGACACCACACACGCACACCTCCGTTTTTCTGGGTATGGCGCCTGTCTTTCTCACCTGGAAGATTAAAAGCTGGACCTTTCTTGGAGACCCATGAAGGTCCCGAGAACCCAGAGCTCACTTCCTGCCTGCCCTGGGGAAACAAGGGGGTTACTCAAACTTCTCCATCTTCTCTGGGGACATCCGTTTGCCCACTGCCAAGGGGCCCAGCTCCCAAGCTGGGAAGCAGAAGCCAGAGTCAGATATACCACTTCCCCGGCTTTCTTCCCGCCTCCCTGCAGAGCACTTTCCTGGGTCGACTGGAGAGGGACGCCCTTCTTCTCTCACTCCCTCCCCCTCACCTGCCAGGGGAGCTGGCGCCAGAAGGGAACCCACAGAGCCTGGAGAGGTTTTTCTAGGACAAAAGCCTGAAGACACCAGGGAATGTACCTCTGACCATTAGGGGCCTCTGGCAGGGAGTGCTGTCTGCAACTCATCAACCAGCCTTTTGTTACCTGCTGCTGGGGGATTATTGACCCAATTGGCTGTTCTGAGAAGGTTATCGGTTTAAAATTCCTACCTGGCCTGGGGCTGTGCTTTTCTCAGCTTCAGTCCTTCCACCAGACATGAGATTTGCATGTGTGGATCCATTAGGGAACAGTGTTTATTCCTTCGATTTATGTGGGGCCTTCCCTTTGAAAAGATAAATCCAGGGCTTGCAAATCATGCCAGTAAGTAACTGTCATTGTCCTGACCACAAAGCCAATTGCTTTTTGCCAAGAAAAGATGAATTTTGAGAGCAGTCCTGTGGCTTCTTGCAACCAAACTGCTCCCTGCCCACCCCCACCTCTCACAATTATTCACTGATGGGCATACTCACATGTTGGATTTTCACTGAACTGCTAAGTACGCAGTTGCATGACTACTCGCTTCTAGGAGTAACTGTTGCGCACCCCTATCTGCTACTGAGTCACAGCAAAGAAACAAAGAAGATGCACTTGGGCTCAGAGGTGCTCCTCTCCTGCTGGAGGAGGTGGTCCCCTGCAGACCTGGGGCCACTGCCAGCTGCAAGATGACAGGAACAGGATTCCCAGGGAGATTTTGGCAAGATCCATATGCACCCCCAGAAAGAAAGTCAAACAACTGTTCTCAGGCAATGCTAACATCAGAGACCACCGTCTCATCTGTTTTCCGGTTTGCTCACTATTTTTGAACCGGTTTGTCTTAGCATTGCCTCCACCTAAGGACCTGAGTTGTGCGAACCACCCCTCCTCCCCAGGGGGGTACAGTCATACATGACTGCAGAAGTCAGGGTGCACGGCAGTCATATCTCGAGGTTGTTTTTAAAGCAGGGGGATGACCAGGAGGGTCATCCCAGAGCAGGGGTGGGTAGGTGGTGCTGGGAACAAGCTTTGCAGACAGAGAAATCTGTTTATCTTCACACTCCAGAGAGGCAATCACTCTTCCGGTGACAGCAGAGAGTACTGTAGCGAGCACATTCCAGAAGCAGAGTTGTGTGGGCTCCCCGGCCAAGTGGCCTTCTCCTAATCAGCAGAGGGTCTCCACGAGATAAAATAGGGTGAGAGCAGCAGGAAGCCTGTTCCATCTTTCCCCCCAGGTCTTCAGAAGACACTTTGATCAAAGGAAAAGTGGTATTTGTGAAGAGCCGAGGAAACTTGAAAGAAAATCACAGTGGGCATGGATATTTGTTTATATTTGTCTGGGTTTCTGGGGCGGTCTGGCCTACAGCTCCTCAGCAGCTCGGCCCTTTCTGCATCCCTCCACCCCTCACCCCATCAATTCTCCCAAAAGGGATAGCTTTCTAAAAGTTTTTTTAAAAAATGTATATGTAATTCTGTAATTTTTCCAAGCACCTAATCCATTAATGATTTTATAGGCTAAGAAGGAACTGTGATGGTTTATTTGGATTTTATAATTTCTAATATCTATAAAAGTAGAAGCTCTCAGCAGTGTTATCTTCGTTTCTGAGGCCTCCGAAAGGAGGGCTTGCGGACAGAGGCTGGATAGAGAGAAACCAAATGCATGTGCGCACGTGTGCGTTGGGGAGCATTTTTTTTTAGATCAAAGAGTTTCATTTGGTGCCCTTCCTTCTCTCTTCTTTCCTCACCCTCCCCCTCATCCCAGATCTGTTTGAAAAGAACTCAGATCTCTTTTCCCACACACAGACTGACCTGATAGTAGAGGAATGAGTGGGGGAGGGGTCTGTTCTGGTGTGGAGGGTGGCCGATTCAGTACCCTCAGTTCCTGATCTAAGGAAGAGCCTAGTGAAAGGAGACTGTGAGATTCTGTAGAGTGTAGAGGTGCAAAAAGTAAAAACAAGTGCCCCACTTTGATTTTAAGGACAAGACAGTAGTAGTATTGCTTTTACTGCTTCACCTACAACTACTTGTAGTTGCTATGGATTGAGTGTTTGTGTTCCAGGCATTGTGTTAAGCGCTGTGCATGGATTAGCTCATTTAATCCTACTGACTGTACTCTGATAGAGATGATCCCTGATTTCCAGGTGGAGAAACTGAGGTTAGGGGACATTAACTGGCCCAAGGCTGCCGAGCCAATGTTCACATCTAGGTCTGAGTCACTTCAAGAACCAAGCTCTTTGTCACTAGGCAATACATGTTCCTGAATGGTAATGTAGATCTAAATCCAGTGTAGACATGTGTTAGGCAACATACTGTCCACTACAATGCAAACAAAATGAGTAACATATGTTAGTAAACACGGAAGTCTTTGTGGCAGCAGCAGGACTGCGGCCCAGCTGACGGATGGAGACGTTATTGTATCCACCATGGACCGCGGCACATCTGGAAACGGAGGACAGCCTTGAAATCAGATGTATTCCAGACGTGCACAGGTCCCCCTGCCTCCCCCTTGGAAAAACCTTTGCTGGGTCCTGCTGTGCCCTCCAGCTACGATCCTGTTCTCTCTTCCCTTTCCCTGCCAAGCTTTCTGAATGAAAAATGGAGCCACTCATCATCCCATTTCCTCAACCCCACCCCCTGCACGCCAGCTTCCTCCCACTGCTCTCCTGAAACCTTTCAGAGGTCACCCGTGAACCACTTATTCCCAAATCCAGTGATATTTTCACCATCTTCATTCTCTTAACCTTAACCCTCAGCATCTGAGGCTGTCTATTACTGTCCCCGATTCTGTGATTTGCCCAGTGTGAATCCACTTGTTCCTCAGATTGTCTCTACCAAGGCTTTAAAACATGGCCCTTGAGGATTGGGCTGTCCCTCTTCTCTTCTTTCTCCACACTGTGCTCTTTTCGCTCTCACTGCTTCAGGTGCTATCTCTGTGAAGAAGACATCTAAGGGGAGTCAGTGGGAAAAGAACAGGATAGAACCCTGGCCATGCCACTCCTCCCACACCAGCTGAGAGCTCCCAGGTAAGTCACACACAGACACGCACCGTGTGAGGACATTTTGGCCAATGACAGGCCACATATGAGATGGTGGTATACCACAGAGCCCAGGTGTGCAGTACGCTACAGCATCTAGGCCTGTGTAAGTGCATCCATGATGTTCACATAACACGTTATGTAATAATGTAGTCCTCAGAAAGCATCCCCATCGTTAAGCAGCACATGTCTACACTTACTTATTGAGCCTCACATTCCTCTTCAGCAACTTAAAGATGGCCATAGATACTGCACAGGATAAATCCTCTATAAACTGTAATGCACTGTGGAAGTATTATTGCTATCATCACTGTCTTTATTTTCTGACCTTCTCTAAAAAATAGCACTTGGTAACTTTTCCCCAAAATTTGGAGGACGACTTTTCAAATCCTAACATTGCTATTCCCATCCTAAGGTACATAAATATTATGAGTTATTAAAATATGTCAATTGACATCTGATTATACAGATCTGCCAAGAGAATTTTATTTCTTCCAGCTCAATCAAGCCCTGGCCACTTGCCAATAGCTTTCTTGCTACTTCTCTAGCTCAGGGCCCATGTTGGCTGCTGCTAACCTTTTCTCTCTTGAACCTTCCATTTTCTCTTAGCCAACCGTCAGTTCGCAGAGCATCTCAGTCTTGAAGTTAGACAGACATGGATTGAAATCCTGACTCTGACCCTGATGAGTTGGATGACCACGGACAATTCATTTAGCCTCTTTGAAGCTCAATCTGCTGATCCATAAAATGGGAACTGTTATTGGTTGAATTGTGTCCCCCCTCTAAACAAATATGTTGACTTAGAGTGTACCTGGTAACTCAGAATGTGACCTTATATGGAAATAGGGTAGTTGAAGATGCAGTTAATTAAGATGATGTCTTACTAGAGCCAGGTAGATCCCTAATTCAAATTAATTGGTGTCCTTGTAAGAAAACACCGACATGGTCCTGACTGGTGTGGCTTAGGGGGTTGGGCATCATCCTGCAAACCAAGAGGTCGCCAGTTTTATTTCCAGACTGCACACATGCCTGGGTTTGCAGGCCAGGTACCCAGGTTTGGGGAGAGGTGTGCAAAAGGCAGCTGATAGATGGTTACATCGATGTTTCTTCCCCTCTCTTTCTCCCTCCCTTATCCCCTTTCTATAAGCAAATAAATAAAGTCTTTTTAAAAAGAAAAAGAAAATGCCCATGTGAAGATGAAGGCTGAGAATGAATTGATGCATCTATAAATCAGGAATACCAAAGATTGTGGGCAAACAACCAGAAGTTGCAGAGAGAGGTATGGGACAGACTCTCCCTTACAGTCCTCAGAAGGAACCAATCTGGCCAACACCTTGATTTCAGACTCCTCACCTCCAGAACTGCAAAGCAATAAATTTCTGTCATTTAAGCCACCCCATTTGAAATACTTGGTTATAGCAGCCCTAGGAAACTAATGCAGGAACAATATTCATCTTGAAAATAATAAGGTAATAGATTAAAGTGCCACATCACCCTCTGGGCTCCATATTGCCTGCCTTTGCAGCTGAACTCCTTATCATCCCTGAGTTCTCAGAGAGAGACAGATGTCTTCTGCCTGAACACATAATAACTACCACCCAAGCTCTAGCCCAGATCCTTTCTTTACTCCTTGAAATCCTGCTAGCGGCGGATCTGATTTCAGAAGCTACCAAGACTGCAGAGCTCTATACCCAGCCCCCAAGGGTGTCCCCCAGCACCCCAGGCCCCACTCCTTCCTCCTCGACCCCCTCCTCCTATCCTCAACTTCAATCCCACCCTCGCATTCTCATCAACATGTAAAGAGAGCAATCCCTGGAATTTACAGCGTCCTTCCACTGTCACCCTATTTTCTCTTTCTATTAACAGTTGATTCTTCAAATATATGGTCCACATCAGCAGTGGGTTTAAGGTTGATTTCTTCATTACGTAGACTTTGCCCCCTCCAGTCTCCACCTCTCCAGTCTACCAAGCACTGTAGACTAAGTTACTAGGGATAACAGTAACATTTTTTATTTTTAAAACAAAAACCTGTTTACATTCTTCAACTTTTTGGGATTGGACAATAATAGCTCTTCTCTTACCCCACATTTGCCTCCTCTGGAGGTTAATTTATTCTTTCTCCTGCCCAGTTCCCCCTTCTGCCAAACTTTTCAAACAGGGACCTCTGACCATGAGGCACCTGCTTCTTGGGACTCTACACAACTCTTGAAGACTCCTCCTCTCCCCAGAGGCCACATCCACACTGTGTGGCCCAGGGACCTTGGTTGTTCTGACTAATTCAGGCTGGCTAATCCCCCCTCAGGTCCCTCCCTAGAATGTGAAGTATGAGGGGAGGGACAGCGGTCTGGGCATTGTGGATGCTATATCATATCTGTAGAGGGGCTCCAGAGAGAAGGTCACCTTCTACTGCGCAAGTACACACAACTGCCCTGGGTCCTTTCCAAGTCTGAGTCATCTGCTTCTTTCTCATTCCAAAATAGACCCCACAGAGACTTCTGGGTTCCTGACCGCACATAAGAAGCTTAGAGGTTGTCACTCTCATCCATACCCTGCCCCCAAAATTGTTGAACAAATGGAAAATCATTAATGTAACTTACTGAATGGAAATTCAGGAGCAGAAAGCTTCAGGGAAACCACTACCATATTCCTTTATCCTATTCGTCATATCTGATTTTCAACACAACAGGCCCTACGCATTCCCTTCCTTCGCTTACTGTAGACATGAGTACGTAACTTGTGAGGATGGCTCCTGTCGCTCAACCCCAGTGGACATGGCCCAGACATGCCTATGTTCTTTCACATCTCCTTTGGCTACCAAGTGCCCGCTAAATAAAAGGTGGCCTCTGTGAGAAATATGAAAATGTGGGATTCTTACCTCCCTGGAGCTCACAACCTATCGAAAGCAGGTTTACGAAAATAACCATAAGTACAAGTTTGGTTGTGATCTTCTGCTTTAACAGAGGCACCAGGAAGTGCTGTGGGAAATTAAGTTTGACTGAATATTTGGGAAAGCTTTATAAAATCCACGACATTTGAACTGGGTCGAAGAGGGTTTGAACAGACCCAGATGAGGATTGGATGGTTTCCCTGTACGAGGAGGAAATGAGGATACAAAGAGTTTGGGACTAGAAGAGGAAGGATAAAGATGGGAAGGGACTGGAGGTCAGGGGCCTTGGAGTTGTGGGACCAGACCTGTGATTTAAATAAAGTTGACAGCTTGGTGTAAGATGAACTGGAAAGAGGAGAGACTGTTAGGGAGGTCACTGCAGCAAAGCAAAGAAGGGCTTAAAATCCAAACCAGCGAGAGGTGGTGGGACAGAGGGAGAGGCCCGAGCTCTGTGAGGGGTACAATGGAGGAGATTTGCAAACTGGGTGTGTGGACTCCAAGGGGACAAATACAACAGATGGCGCGGGTACCTTCACAGATCCCTTTCTTCACCCCACAACCCGCTTAGCCCCACTGACCTGACACGTTGTGCCATCTCCAAGGGGCCTCACCGCTTCTCTGAGCCCCTGCAACTGGCAGGCCTGGCCTGGATCCAGGAAGGTGTGGCACCTGAGACCGTTAGGGGGTGCATCCCGAGCACTGTCCCCAAGGGTAAGGCAGTACAGTGAGCATGAAGTAGTACAGCCTCTCTGAAGGAATCCTGTAGAAGTTGTGTGATGGAGAGAACAGGGCAGTCCAGCCACTTCCTCCGTGAGAAGGGCCACTTCTGTGGAAGTTGTGAGCATTAATGCAGCCTTTTCCTTCAGCACCTGCTTTCAGAATACGTCTTCCTCCACCTTCTAAGCTCTGCCCTCCTCACTGTGCCATTATTTGCATACACTGCATTTTAGTTGTATCCCTGACTATTAAGTCACAGATTTTCTAAGGATCCAGTGCCTTCCCTTTAAGAATGAGGAAGCTGGAGTCTAGAGGAACTGAGAAGCCTGCCCAAGGCTAAGCAACCGTTCTTAAGGTTGGCACCCAACCCCAAGCAGGTCACTTGACCTCTCTAGTCCTCGGCGTTTTCATCTATAAGTGGAAATAAAAATTGTCCTTATTTCATAGGATTGTAGCTCATACTAAATAAGATTATGATGGTAAACTGCTTAGAATAGTATCTGGAACATACAACAAATGTTTACTATTACTATTATTACTGTTGACTGCTTAGATATCATTACTGTTTTGTCACTTAGAGCTTTGAATGTATACACAGGGTCCGGCAGAAGTAACGCCTGCTTGAGTGTGGTTGGTAGGGTAATGATATGGGTGTAATAATATGGTTTTAATTTGAACAATTCACCTAAAATGTCATATGGTGTGCTTGAGTGTGATATCATTATGTTACAGAATTACTTGCTCATGATTTTGAAATAAAGCAGCGACATTACTTGTGCCACACCCTATAGAATTCCCTCATTCAGCCAATAGATATTTACTGAGAACCTACCTTGTGCCAACAGCAATGCTAGGTGCTGGGTATAGATTCTGTCCCTGCCCTCAGATATTTCACAGGTCAGGTTTGCTGGTGTAATGCAGGCCTGGCCTGGAGAGCTACAGGAATAATGCTGCAGGCATCAGGAAAGCTTTCAAGAGAAGACATTTGATCTTCCTTAAGGATGAGTTTGCCAGCTGAGGAAGAGAAGAGAAAGTGCCTCACAGGCATTCCAGCCTCAGCAAAGGCTGCAGTGAGAAGCCGGTGGTCAGGGGTGGTCAAGGAAGGCAGTGGTGAGAAAAGAGGCTACAGAGGGAGCCTGGGGCCGCACAGAGAAAGGTTCTTTACAAGAAAATCGTGAGCTTCCTGTTTGTCCCTTAGGGGTAATTAGCAGAGGGCTTAATTCAAAAAATGACTTGATTGATTTTTCCCCCCTTAGACATACGTGGAAAAAATGGACTCACTCTCATCTTTGGGCATCACCACTATGTTGATTCCCAAATCTACATTTTCAGTTCTCTTTCCTCTGCCCTGAGCCCACACTGCCAGATGCCTGTGTAGCTAAAATGTTACAGAGTCCCCCAACCCAGTGGTTTCTGTTGCCCCTCTACACTGCCCTTAATTAGGCAGCTAGACCAGAGGACAGTCAGTGCCTTAATAAGTGGAGGAAAAACTTTTGACATTCAAAAGTCCAGACCTTGTAGGGACCCTCAGGATGCTGGAAAAATAAAACAATAAAATAAATAAAATCATTAGCAGGTAACTGTGAGAAAAGATGCTGGTGCCCTGCCTGCCTCTTTTACCTTGGCCTGGAGGGTAGCGGTGGGAGTGACAATATAAACCACAGATGGGTTTGGGGCCGCTGAGAGCAGAGAACACTTGTCCCCAGTCCTCTGGTAGACCCCAGAGGCAGCACGGCCCGGAGTGCCAGAGTGGGCACGGCTGTGTGAGTGTCTGAGCAGCTGGGCCCACACAGCGCCAGAAACAGGGACTGGGGTGTGGAATGAATTCCCTTCAGCCCGAGAAGCTCAGAGAAGAATAAAGGAACAAGGGACCCTTCAGCCATGAGCCGTGTAGATGAAAAGACTGAGTACAACAAGGCTCTGGATGAGCCTGCAGAACTTATATCTAGTCCTAGGAAAAAGCTGAAGAGACTCCTTGACTGACTAGTAACTTTCGGTCACCCTGAGAGAAGGGAATAGGACTTAGAGAAAAGTAAATTTACTTTTTTATACAGCTGAGGTTGAGGGCTATCCCCAACACTACATTACAAATTAAACTATAGTAAACTTTAAACTCACTATGTGTAACATTTTATTTTAGTGAATGCTTCTTGGGTACCCACTAAGTGCAAGGGACCCAGAAGAGTTCAGTGGGGTAGACATATACATGAAGATTTGGATACTAGAAGTACATGCAGCGAGTGGTGAGTGCCCAGAGGTAACTTCCAAGATATTCCAACACTGATTGGCGGGAGGGAAAAGTCTTGAGGAAGGGGCTGGCATCGGCCCAGGCTTAGAGGGATGGGTAGGAAACTGATAGGGAAGCAGAAGTGGTTTCCAACTGTTGGAGAAGTTCAACAGGCCTAGAGCAAAAGGCTGGAGGGGAGGGCCCACTGGGGACTAGAGTGTCCAGATCCCCAGGTGCACTCTTGGTGCATGGCACTTCATTCTCCAAATGCTCAAGGTCATGTTTTGTGTTTTTTGTTTTTAAAGATTTTATTTATTTATTTTTAGACAGAAGGGAAGAGAGGGAGAAAGAGAGGGAGAGAAACATCAATGTGTGGTTGCCTCCCACGTGGCCCCCATTGGGGACCCAGCCCGCAACCCAGGCATGCACCCTGACTGGGAATTGAACCGGCGACCCTTTGGTTCACAGCCCATGCTCAATCCACTGAGCTACACCAGCCAGGGGTCAAGGTCAAGTCTTATTTTTTTGCACTTGGTTAAATTTCATATAACGATAAGAGCAATAAACACAAAACATTTAAAAATAATAATAACAGCTACCATTTAGGGATTTGGCCTAGTATTGAGCTGTTTACCGAAATTATCTTCTTTACTCTTACAATAATCCTAAATTATAAGAATTATTATCCCCTCTGAGAATATTACCCTCCCTTTTCCAACCTCTACCCTAATCCTAATAATGTCTAAAATTCTATGGAGGTTTTTCCAATATGTTCTATATCATCCAAAGTGGTTTTTGCCATGTACCTATATTATTGTTTTCTTAAAAGTAATTTTAAAATAAGCCTCCAAAGTGATCTTGTCTTTAAATTTTCTTCTACTCTACTCTCCATCCAGGTATTAATTTTAATTTTACATTTTTCTTTCTCAATGTGATTTTTCAAACTAAAATTTAATTGTTCAAAACCTATTCACTAATTCCTACCCATCTGCCTCTCATCATATGTTGTTGCCTCCTCTAGGATTTTCTTCAAGTTGTTTTCCTGTTGTTGTTTTTTCTCCTAGGAATATGCACCCCTCCCCCCAGCAAAATCTGTGCATTAAATTATACCCATTCTTTAACACCAGGGTGAAATGCTATCTCACACAGGAGGCCTTCTTGAAGTCTTCCCATCAGAATGACTTCTTCCTCTTGATTCTCATGAGCATTGCTTCCATGTCCACTAGATCGTGGACCCACATCTTATATTTCTTGCACATTACATGCACCCCCATGCTCACATTACAGAGTTTTACTCGTATAAATATTTGTTGAATTGTGTTTAAAAATTTTTTTGTAACAGGCCAAAAAGGAGCCACTTATGCTAAGACTCACATCACCAAACTTAACTTCATTACAGTCTTGGGCATGCCATCCCCTAGGAAAGTGACCTTGCCACAACCAATCTGCTTTCTGCTAGTGTAACTCCTTGTTCCTGCTCCCTTCTGCCTATACAAGTCTTTCATTTTATATAACTCTTTGGAGGTCCTTTCTATTGGCTAGATGGGAGGGATACTGCCCAATTCATGAGTCATTGAATGAAGCCAATAGGATCTTTAAAATTTTCTCAGTTGGGTTTTTACGAATTTAATCTTTATTATATTTTACATTACCATTTAGTCCCCTTATGCCCCCTGCCCGAGTTTTGCTTTTTAATAATTGAATCAGATAGAAATAAATTTATACTTCCCAATCAGGTTCTCAGGGCATTCCCTCCCCATGTTCTGTTCCTCCAGCATATACTCTAGATTTCAGGGACACCACGATCATTAACACAGTCATTTCCTCGTTTTCCCTGGTTATCTTCCTCCTGAAACAGAGGCAGAAGGAACTAGGTGAGCATCTGGCAGTCAGAACTGCCCATATGCTGCCCCAAGCCCTCAGCAGGCACACACACCAGGGTGTGTGTGGGTGTGTGGGCGGGGGGTGCTTCTGAACCTCCAGCTATTGGAGCAGTCTCCTCTGGGTGCCTCCTGATGCTGTGGCCAACTGTGGTTTCAGGGAACTGAGATCACTATAGTTGGAAGCCTGGAAAATATTCAAAAATCAGACCCGGATTCCAGCAGATTTTCCAAAGAAAGGGAAAGAGGAAGTATGGAAGTAGAGGGGAATTCTGGTGAGGTCTTGATTTCCTTTTCAAATTGATGGAGAGAGGTTAATGAGGAAGAGATGTCCCTGAATCAATTAAGATATATGTGAGCAAAACACTGAATTTCTCTATTTAAAGATGTCTGTCCAAAGGCGCCATAAAACATTCAGAGAGGGGAAAGACAAAGTCCTTTTAATAAGAAATCATTGTCCAAAGTACTGTTGCAAAGTAGAGAAGCTTACATAAGCAATATACAGGTAAGCTGCCAGAGAAACCAAACATAACCGTATGCTGAGTACATAGCATGTGCAAAGCCTTACAAGCTTGTATTAAAGTTTTTAAGATGAGGACAAAGGGTTAGTAGGTACACAAATGACTTATTCTACCTTCTAGAATACAAACAATTATGCATAGAGAATAGTTTGTAAGAACAAAAGTAATCTAGTGTCCTTGTTCCCAAAGAGATAGTATAGAAAACAGAATAAGATCTGTTTTTAATTCTTTATTAATCGGGGGGGGGGGGGAGCATACACATTTTAACTGCCCAGACTAACAAAATGAGAAGCAAGCCCATATCATGCAGTCCAAATTTCTCATTTTGTTGATGAGAAAAATGAGTCCCAAACTGCTTGAATGACTTGCTCAAGATCGTCAAAGATACCATCTCAAACTCACATACTCAGAGAAACCAAAGGAAATAAAGCCAAGAGCTGGAAGCCACATCATATGTAAACAAGTCTTACAGATAGCATGAGGGATGGGAGACACATGAAGACAGGCTTAATGGCTTTGGCCACTTTTCCAAACAGAAAGGTGTCTGAACCCCAGCATCTGGTTATCTATGTGCCCTAGACTAGGAGGTCAGCCAGCGAGTCAGTTTTAAAATCATGGTGGGTTTTAGAAAACAGACATACAGGGAGAAACTAGAAAGAAGAGAGGAAGGGAAAGAGAGTTGAAGCCTTTAAAAGCTCCCCACAAAAGGCAAAGAGCTCTCCTCAACCAATCCTGACCCTTACTGACCTCATGACCTTGTTACCTAAGGTCAGCTTAACACTTTAGAAATGGTCCTGGCTGGCTCTGTAACCTCTGTCATTCACAACTAACAAATATGTCTTTACAGGGGTCACCCCTTGGCCAGAAACTGGCAGATTCTTTTCTTTCAATTCACATATTACCCAAAAGTCTCCTGGTTTCTATTAGGAAATCCAAGCTGTCTAATTTAAAACTCTTTTCCCTAACACAGGATGCTGCAATAATTTTCACTAATACCAAATTCTTTAGAGAGTCTAGATTAATACACAGTGTACAAAACTCACAGAACAAACGTAGCATATGCCCTCGTAGACTTTCATGCTGCTATTCAAGTAGGAGAGAACCCAGGATGGCTGGAAACTGAAATATTAGGGATCTAAATAAGTCCTGTCTTTGCAGGAGTTGTTGACAGTTTCTCTGGAATGTAGAGATGCTTGGAGAGAAGCAATGGGGCCTACATAGGCAAACAATCATCCTCAGTTATTAGTTCTTATCATACTATCCAAGGTTGACAGATCAAGAACTTGTTTAGAGGGAGGAGTCTCCCTGAGCAAATAGACAATTAGAACAACTGCAGGTAATCAGCATGGTTGCCAATTTTCAATTTTATTCAAGGCAGGAGAGTAATCATTATTATTGATCAAGAATTATTATACCCACTGCCCAACCTTTAAGTTCCTTATATATACTGTAAAGATATCTTATTACTCAAGGTTTTACCATCTCAAGATTGTCTCTAGTTAGTTTTCAAATGCCAATACAGCACCATCCAAATTCAGCAAGGCTCCCTGATGAGAGTGGAGCTTGCTTCCAAGGTCTGTTCCTCAGACTTTCTGTCCCTAACTAAATTCAACTCAACCACACCATGCTGGATGTTAGGGTTTCAGAACTAAGGAAAGCATAGCCCCTAACCTCAATGAGCGAAAAACACTGGAAAGGGAAACTTACCCGTAAACAAATAAGCAAAACAAAGGGTAGTGTAGGTCAGAATTGGGCAGAGGAAACACACAGGAGGTGGGGGGCGGGGAAGCGGGGAGAAAGTATTTCATACAAAGGGTGTGGCAGTGTGGTAACCTGCTTCTAATGTGGCCCCAATTAGCCTCCCCTTCTGCCATTCGCACCTTGTATGGTACCCCCCCCTTCACACACACACAGTGTGTCAGAGTTAGACTCCGCGACCTATGGGATGTGATGGGAGTGTTAGTCTGTGACTTGGGAAGCTAGATCATAAAAGACATTGCTGCTTCTGCTTTGCTCTCTTGGGTCACTCACTCTGGGGAAAGTCAATAGTCACATCTAGAGGACTTGCAAGTAGCAGAAGAGAGCCCCATATGGGGAAGACAGTCTTTTCACCAAGAACCAGCATCAATTTGGTGAGTCACCTGGGACGTGCATCTTCCAAGCCCAGCTGACACCTTGGCTGCAACGTCAGGAGAGACCCTGAATTAAGACACTCTTGAAAGTTCTAATCCACTGTCATAGGCAGAATAGTAACTCCCTTTCCAAGATGTCTCTGTCCTAATCCTAAGAACCCGTGACTATGTTACATTACATAGCAAAGGGGATTCAAGGTAGCAGATGGAATTAAAGTTGTTCAGCTCCCCTTAAATTAAGGAGGTTATCCTGGATTATCCATGCGACCACAAGTGTCCTTAAATGTGGAAGAGGAAGGCAGGATAGGTCAGATGGAGCAATGTGAGAACTCAACTGCCATTGCTGGCTTTGAAGGTGGAGAGAGGGGCACCAGAAAAGGAATGTGGTGGCTTCTAGAAGCTAAAAAACATCAGAAAACAGGGTCCCCCTAGAGCCCCCATAAAGGAAGGCAGCCCTGCTGATACTCTATTAACCCAGGGAGACCTGTTCAGACTCCTGAACTACTGAACTACAAGTAATAAACCTGTGTTGTTTTAAGCCACCGTGATTTTGGTAATCTGTTACAGCAGCCATAGAGAAGTAATACATTGAAAGAAACTAAGGATAAAAAAATGTTACTGTTATTTTATTGATAGGCCACTAAATTGGAAGGGGGATTGGTTATGTGTCAATAGACAACCAATTCAGATTTTGATGCCTAAAGGTGGGCTGTTGCCAAAATAAACCTTAGAATACAAGAGAAATTTGGAACCAAACAATGGGAAGAAACTAGAAGGACCTTAGGGAGAATGTTAGTAAAAGTCTAAAGGGCTTTCACAAGAAGCTGTGAAAGCCTGGTGGCCTTGGAAGAAGCTGACAGTGAGGTTTTACAGGAAAGTTAGGAAAATTTTATTGGAAACTGGAGGAAAGGTGATCCTTGCTATGCAGTGGCAAAAATTTTAGCAATATTGTTGCCTGTGGTAACCAAAAGTAGTAAATGTATTTAATGAACTAAGCCATCTAGCTAAATAGATTTCCAGATAGTGTGTTGAAGGTGCCACCTGGCCTCACTTTGCTACTTCAGCTAAAATGTGGGAGGAGAGAGAAGCCAAAGAAAGGACTGTGAAAAAGAATCTCAGGAGTGGCTGAATTTGAAAATTTCCAGTCTCTCCAGAAGACAGATGATGTGAAAATAAATAGCTCCTCACCCTGGCCAGTGTGGCTCAGCTGGTTGGAGAGTCGTCCAGTGAACCAAAAAGGTCGGGGGTTTGATTCCCAGTTGGCGGGGATTTGATGCCTATGCTGTGGGTTCAGTCCCGGTTCCTGTATTGCTGACTATATACTAAAACTTTCACTCTTACCAGACCATGATGTCTTGTTGACTTGGCCTCCTCTGACAGCTTCCCAGGGTATTGTTGCCTTACTTTCTGAACAAGGCTATAGCAGAGATTATATGTTCACTAAAACCCATTTCCTTTACTCCTGGAACTCGTATAGACTACATTCCCAGACCCTAGGTAGTAAGATTTGGCCACGGGTTTGAGTTCTGCCAATGGAAAAATGGGCTGAAATGATGTACCCCACTTCTAAAACCAGCCCATAAGTACCCCCTCCACTCTCTTGCCCAGTATGCTGGATGGATGTACAGTCCTTCCACAGGAGTCTGAAGCCCTACTGACCAGTGGAGCCATGAAATGAAAGGAACCTGGGTCCCAAATGACCATGTCTAACCACGAATATTTATACCGGACATAGAATAAGCATTTAAAAAAATGCTTAGTGTGTTAAACCATGGGGTTTTACATCAGCTATTGTTATTTATCACAAGTAATACATGGACCTACCAAAACAGCATGCAGAAGCAAAACTTGATAAATTAATAAATTGCTCAGCACTTTCCTCACAGGAAACACCCTTCCATCTGATAACAGTTACTTCAAATATCTAAAAAATTAGAGTCAAACTAGTCAAATTCTTATAATGTAAGGTAACTATCTGTTACATGCAACATTGGTAGCTGGAAAAGATGTATAGAAATACTGTACAAATACATATGTAAACTTATCTGGTAGGGCAGGTGGATGTGAAGCTTCTTGAATACCTGTGCATTGATTCCAATAGTTCCCATGGAAGAAAGTTTACATCAGATATTTTTCTGACCTTTTTGTAAGCTAAGAATCCTTCACTAAAAGCAAAATCTGAGTTCTTTTGTAATATTAAATGTTTAGCTGAACATGGAGATCAGTTTCACACTATATATGTAAATACAAATGGTTTACATTCATTGAACATTTATTTATTGTATGCCAGGCACTCTGTAAAGCCGTTTATATGCATTATTTCATTTAGTCCTTATAACAACTCTGTCATATAGGTACCAATTATTATGCACATATTACTGTTGGGGAAACTGATGCTCAGGGGATTAAGCAACTTGCTCAAAATTATGACACTACTAAGTGAGTGACAAAAATAATATTTGAGCCAAGTGCTCAGAGTCGAGATTAGAGAATTCACTTCTTTTAAAAATCTATTTTATTAATTATGCTATTACAGTTGTCCCATTTTCCCCCTTTATTCCCCTCTGCCCCACACCCCCCCATTCCCCACCCTTTAGTTTTTGTCCGTGGGTCATACACATAAGTTCTTTGGCTTCTACATGTCCTATACCATTCTTAACCTCCCCCTGTTTTCTACCTACCATTTATGCTACTTATTCTCTGTACTTTTTCCTCCTCTCTCTCCTTCCCACTCCTCTGTTGATATCCCTCCATGCCTTATGTAAATCCCTTTAACACCTCATATAGTAAGGGCTGGGTGATGATGAACTCTTTGAACTTGACCTTATCTGGGAAGCACTTTATCTGCCCTTCCATTTTAAATGAAAGTTTTGCTAGATAGAGTCATCTTGGGTGTAGGTCCTTGCCTTTCATGACTTGGTATACTTCTTTCTAGCCCTTCTTGCCTGAAAGGTCTCTTTTGAGAAATCAGCTGACAGTCTTATGGGAATTCCTTTGTAGGTAACTGTCTCCTTTTCTCTTGCTGCTTCTAAGATTCTCTCCTTATTTTAATCTTGGGTAATGTCATTATGATGTGCCTTGGTGTGTTCCTCCTTGGGTCCAACTTCTTTGGGACTCTCTGAGCTTCCTGGACTTCCCTTAAGTCTATTTCCTTTGCCAGATTGGGGAAGTTCTCCTTCATTATGTTTTCAAGTAAGTTTTCAATGCCTTGGTCTTCCTCTTTTCCTTCTGGTACCCCTATGATTCGAATGTTGGGACATTTAAAGACGTCCTGGGGGTTCCTAAGCCTCTCATTTTTTGGAATTCTTGTTTTTTCATTCCTTTCTGGTTGAATGTTTTTTTCTTCCTTCTGGTCCACTCTGTTGATTTGAGTCCCAGTTTCCTTCTCATCCCTATTGGTTCCCTGTACATTTCCCCTCATTTCCTTTAGTGTATCCTTCATTTGTTCATCTAATTGCAACCAAATTCAACCAATCCTGTGAGCTTCCTGATTACCAGTGTTTTGAACTGTGCATCTGATAGGTTGGCTATCTCTTAGTCACTTAGTTGTATTTTTTCTGGAGCTTTGATCTGTTCTTTCATTTGGGCCATTTTTTTCTCTGTGTGCCTGTTACTTTAAGGGGCAGAGCCTTGGGTGTTCACCAGGGCAGAGTAACCCACATTGTTGTGTTGTGACGCTGCCTGTGGGGTCGGGGCCTGAGTGAACATTGGTGCTTGCTCCACTCTCTGCACTTCCCCCGCTACCCACAAACAAGTTGGGTCCTTCTGTGCTGGCTCCAGGGTGGGTGGGCGGGCTTGTGTAGTTCCAAGTCCCTGTGGGTCTCTCCAATGAACTCTCCTGTGAGGCTGGGAGTTCCTCCCACTGCTGCCTCAACCCCCACAGGTGTTTTCAATCGGTGGTTTGAGGTTTTATTTCCCTGTGATGGTGGGTTGTGAGGTCTGCTCCGCTCCCCAGCTTTTTCTCCCGGTTTATCTGCACACGAAGGAGGTAATGCCCGGTCCACCAGTCTTGGCCCTGCTCGGTTCAGGTGGAGCAGCCATGGGTTTCACTGAGCGTACCAGCTGCGTTTTGGCCAAGTTCACCCACTGCGGTATCTCCCGGCAGCTGCATCGTTGCCGGTACCGCTCCACAAACCTCCATCTCACTGCACTCTCCGCCTGGCTGCACCCTGCTTACCAGTCTGGATGAACGTGTCTTCTTTAACTCCTTGGTTGTCAGACTTCCACTCAGTTCGATTTTCTGTCAGTTCTGGCTGTTTTGGTTTTTTAAATTGTTGTTTTTCCTCTTTTGGTTGTGCGAGGAGGCATGGTGTGTCTGCCTACGCCTCCATCTTGGCCAGAAGTCTAGAATTCATTCTTAATAATTACAATAACTATAAAAATAAAACTGGAAATTTGGAAAGAGTACTTCATGTATATAGTTAGTTCCAAATCAAGTGAAGCTTACTATTTGAAATGAGAACTTTTTTTGTCAATGTAGTCTAAGATTTGGATTTCTATTGTACTAAAATAAATTTATTAGGCAGAAAAAATTTAGTAAAAGAGATATGGGTTTAATAAAATTTTGATTTTTGTTTTACTCTTGTGAACATTTACACAATAAATTAGAAGGCCATATAAGCTAGTCTTAAACCCAGAAAGAGATGTTTTCCTATCCTTAAACTGGATGGAAACCCGAAAGATATTTGTTTGGTGATGAAATCGGAGACTGATGAAAAACTCAACCACAGAAACCTTCCCCATCTTCAAGCATTTCAAGTGGAGAATTCGTTTCTTAATCCTCTTTAAGCAAGTTGGGCCCTTACAGAACCATTAAGTTCAACCTGTTTTTACCTCAGTATGTATGTAAAGTATAATGCACCCTGGCTGGTGTGGCTCAGTGGATTGAGCCCCAGCCTATGAACCAACAGGTTGCCAGTTCAATTCCTGGTCAGGGCACATGCCTGGGTTGCAGGCCAGGTCCCTGGTTGGGGACATGTGACAGCTAACTAACTGACATTTCTCTCTCACATGGATATTTCTCTGCCTCTTTCTCCCTCCCTCCCTCCCTTCCTGTTTCTCTGAAAATAAATAAACAAAATCTTAAAAAAAAAAGTATAATGTTTTGTTTTAATGTCTATCTTCCAACATATTAGTTTACTTCTTCTCACAGATTACTAGTTCTTTGTGGGGGTTTTTTTGTTGTTTTTTTTTTTTTGTCTTTATTCTGTTTGGCTTTTCAATTTCCACCTCCAAATTACCTATCTTGTTTTTTTTACATTCTTCACCAGACAGCCTTTTTTCAATAACCTGCTCTTTCAATTTATCTAGAACAAAGAAAATGCTGAAATAATCCCTGAGAGGAAAAAAAAAACACATATCTATCATTTTTTCAAGAAACAGAAACAAGAAAATGTCAAATAGTTTTTATTCACTGTTTTTGTGGTGTATCTCTTTTTTTAAAATCTCAAAATAGCTGGTAAATATAGCATGAGATCAAGTTTGTGAAAATACTTGGTAAACTATAAAAATATATAAATTGAAGGCATCATTATATGGTATTTGTTTTACTTTTTAGAAAAGAACATTGCTTTTGAAATTTCATATTACAAATTTTAAGTTGAGATAAGTTAGGCAAACAACTGAAAATGACTACTCAAAATATAATTTTTTCTTTAACTTTTCTGAAGGCATGACCAGACAACCTTGCAAGCTGTTAGAAGTCAGTAAAATTGTTACTCTCAAGAAATTTACAAAAAAAAATTACAACTCAGAAATTCTGAGCCCACTGGTTGTTGAAATGATGAATGGGAAATAACCCACACCAAAGCACATGATGATAAAATTCTAGAACACCTTGGATAAAGAGATAATCCTAAAACCTTCCAGAGAGGAAAAACAAGTCGTATTCAAAGAATTAAGAATCAGAATGATTTATAGAACTCTACAATGCAAAATGATGCCTGAAGTCAGTGGATGTCTTTAAAATTTTGAAGGATGATGATTTTCAATCAAGAATTCTCTATCTTAACACACTTTATCAATCAAACATGAGAGCTGAACAAAAGCATTTGCCGATAGTCGAGGACTCAATTAATAACTCCCAAGCACCCTTTCTTGGAGATCTACTACAGGGCATGCTTTAGCAAAATAAAGGAATAAGCAAGAAAGAAGAAGACATGGGATTCAGGAGCCGTGGCTCCAGCCCTGGGGAGCCAGGGAGGAAAGTCCCAGGACCAGAGCTATGCAGCAGGCTGACGGAGTGGCCGCCCGGACTGGAGGAGGTGCTGGTCAGGAGTGGGGCAGGCTGTGCACAGAACTGCTCGATTCCATCATAACTTCTTACTCTATGTAAAATGATACATGTGCCCTGGCTGGCGTAGCACAGTCGATTGAGCGCGGGCTGGGAACCAGAGGGTCCCGGTTCGATTCCCAGTCAGGGCACATGCCTGGGTTGCGGGCCAGGTCCCCAGTGAGGACCATGTGAGAGGCAACCATACATTGCTGTTTCTCTCCCTCTCTTTCTCCCTCCCTTCCCCTCTCTCTAAAAATAAATAAATAAAATCTTAAAAAAAATTAAAAAAAAATGATACATGTTACTTTAATAACATTTAAATTAATATGTTAAATTATATCTTGTGTTGAATTGTCTTCTCCACCACTTAAACGCATTCCTCCCCAGCCAGGCCTCCCCGGCTCTGTGTACACACTGCTGTTACAGCACATATCACAGAACCTTGTCAGCATTTGTTTATGTGTCTGTCTCCACAGTTATGTTGGGAGCTTTGTGCAGGTCAGGCCTGTGTCATTTCATCTTGATTTTCTCAGCATCCAGCAGACAGCATGTGTTTGACTGATTAAACCAAATACTGGTTAAGATAGCTGCTTGAAAGAAATTCCTCAATAAGAATATTTTATATGGACATGTTAGAATTTCAAATCAGAGGAAGAATCTATTTCAAATAACTAACATTTCAAGAATATTCTCTTGACATTAATATTAAACTATCAACAGATGAAATGATTATATCCACAAAATGCCTTAATTCATTCATTGAATAGCTATTAAGTGTCCATTTTATGCCAGAAAATCTTCAGTTTGCTGTAAACCAGGTAAAGGTTTCTAGGGGGAGAGAGAGGAAATAGATGGATTACAAATAAAGACATGAAAGTGTGTAGTGCTGGGTAAGGGGACAGAGAATGGCAGTGGGGGAGAATGAGGCGCACCCTAGCCAGGGTGACCAGGGGAGGCCTCTCTCACTTCCCTTTGTCCCTGTTCTTCCTCTGCTTCCCTCCACTGGATCAGAAAACAGGGCAGCCTTGGAAAATTCCCAGGGAGATTTTAGTCAGGATTTCCTTGGGTTAAGTATGATTTCTGAAGTTGAGGTGGAAGAAGAGAGAGAAGAGAAGGCAACTCCACCCTCTTTCCCTGCCTTAAGGTGATAAAGCAGAACCATCCTCAGAAAAGGATTCCTTGCCCTCTCAAAGGCTGTGAAGGGGGCTGCTGTGAAGTCTTTGAAGAAATTAACACTTTTTCACTAGTGCAAGAGCTTTGAACTGAAAGCAAGTACCCAGGGTACCATTCTTCTTTAGCTGCTGCCATTCAGTGATGAATGGGATTCGCCTGGGATAAGTGGGAATATGGTTGCTTAGTGGACATCAAACCTAAGGGAAACTTTAGGATCAATCTTTAAAATTAAAATCTTGTTAAATTCTTAAAACAACATAATTAAGATGGACTAATTGTTGTCATACTGCCCCTCCCCAATAAAAATGTATAGTCATACATTTTTATCTTGGAAAAGTGAAAAAAAAATCAAACTACTCAGTGTTTGTTTGCAGTTCTGTTATCACTAAAAATGCTACAAAAGAAAGTTGCTCTATGTTATTAAAAAAAGTATTTATTGGTAGACAGTTTTTTTAAGAGATTTCTTTTTTTAAAAGATTTATTTATTTATTTCTAGAGAGGGGAAGGGAGGGAGAAAGAAAGGGAGAGAAACATCAATGTGTGGTTTCCTCTCGAGCGCCCCCTACTGGGTACCTGGCCTGCAACCCAGGCATGTGCCCTGCCTGGGAATTGAACTGGCAACTCTCTGGTTCACAGGCTGGCACTCAATCCACTGAGCCACACAAGCCGGGGTGGTAGACAGTATTTTTTAATAAATATCGGGCAACTACTAAGCTGTTATGTCATTGGTCTTAGTTATGTTAACAAAAATTTGAGCTTCTAAAATATACATTTTCTGAACAATGTTAACCAGAGCAAAGTTATTTTAATCTATTTGTATGGTTATGTATCTCCCTACATTTGTTTACCTTTTCTTCTCTAACTCTTACAGCCAAGAGATCTAGAAAACACCTAGCAGTGAGCAAAAAAATCTTTTGATAGATTACAAAGACTTCAAAAAATTCTGTGCCTATAATTATTAAAACTAACCTATTGACCCTAACCACCTTTACATATTATCTATCCCTTGCCAATGAAAGCCATACAATCTACAAATTAGAGAAATGAGTATGCATGTTTGTTGCCGGAAGCATGGGTACTTAGTGTCAACAGTCTATAGGTTTATGAGCTCTTAGATAAAGATGGGGAACTGTGGATATAGCCACCCAACAGAGAGTAAACAACAATTACTAAATACCACTAGTGCTATGATTTACTGTAGATAGGAGCAGGAGTCATAGTGAACCAATCTATCGTGAAAAACTTGAAATCTCCCACTGATATAAAATGCATTTTCAATGAGACATTAAGTACTTATCAACTTACAGAGGTCTTTGAGCAATTGATCAAGAAAAGTATTGGTTTATAAAACCTAACTCAGCAAAAAAATGGCTAGTGGTTGTCACTGTCTGTGTGTATGTCACCAACATTTCCCATGGCAGGGAGTGGAGAGCTCGGTGTTCCTTGGAGCTTGAAATGCTGGCCGGGTGAGTTGGGAGCGGTGCAGATACAATTCAGAGGCCTCTAATTTTGACCTACATTTGTCTCCCTACTCCTACATCAGCCCCACCACACACATATGAACCACGGACTATAGACTGTTAGCACCACTTCATCCATCAGGAGACAAAGTGAAAAGCAGTTTCTTCCTTCGAAAATATGGGGGCCCCCTGGTCCACTGTGTGCAAAGCACTTTGCCAAGTGCTATGCAAAGGTGTTGAGGCATGGTGCACTATTTGAGGACAGTCATAAAAGATTTATGAATGTACTAAATAAAAGCTTAGCATGGGTGTGTCTGGAAAGGGAGTGCTGAAGTCCCTTTGGACTCCTGGAGTGCCTCTAATGAAGCATGAAAGTGTTGGGGACAATATCTTCCTACACAGTGTTCCCGCCCCCCACCACCAGTTTTCTGTTTTTTCTCATCTACCAAACACAGCATGACTACCTCTCTGGTGGTCAGGAGATCTGCAGAAGATGGAAATTTTTAAATTGCACAGTAATGTTGTAAATTTATTCCACAAATCCTGCACCTTTGGTCTAAACATTTTTTTCACCTATTGGTCTCCTTCCAGATTTTGCCTACACTTTTCTTCAGTATCCTTTTTTCATTTCCTATTTTTTCTTTCTTTCCCTTAAATTATATCAAGTAGAGATGAAAATAGAATTCTTATGTGAAAATAATCCCATTGCTGAAGCAGAAAGAATGATTCACTTTCGGATGCTGGAAATTGTATTTATGCATCCTATTCCCATGTTTTCATGAATGTGCATATTTTGCTTGTTATTTCTTGGATGCATTGCAGTAGAATCCTTGAAATAAAAGTTCAGTTGATATTAAATCCTGTCTACTATAAACTTTTGAACACAATCAAAGATAGATATGCATCCAATGGTGAAGCCACTTTTGCTGTGGTTACGGAAACAAATATACATGAAGCAATAAAGCACGGGTCAGACAAGCCCCAATTTGAATTCTGCATTATCATTTACTGCATTATGACCCGGAGAAAGTTTCTTAGCCTCTGCAAGTCTGTGTTCTTCTACAGTGGTCTTCTACAGAATGGATTAGCTGTTGCTGTTACTGATATTATTTTGGTTTCCAGACATTTTACCCTCTTGGTTATTGTCTACATGCATTCTACACCTTGACTCTTAAAATGTGGAATTCAGAGATGAATGTAATATGCTAGACCTAGTATGACCAAAGTGGCATATAGTGAGACTAAAATTTCCTTGTCCAGGATAGTACACACCAAGAACACAGCACAGGTTTGCATTAGCACGACTGCAACCACACACATTGTTGGCTCAGTGTGATCAATATCTATAGGTCCTTTTCTCAAAAACTGCAGCAAATTCAGGTTCCCACATGCCCAACCCTAACTCCTGTTCATCAAATGCAATTAAATTAACCAAACAACCCCCCCAAAAAAAACCACAAAAACCCAGGAGCTTATGTTTATCTCAGTTAGATTCCATGTCATTTGAAAAATGAAGGAGCTGTGTCTCACCCATCCCGTGGCCCGACTGTACCAGTTGTCTGTGGTTTGCTGGTTCATGCAAAGCAGGGGGAAAAAAAGTGGCAACCTCAGGTAGACTGTGATAAGAGAATGAAAAGTGTACCAGCCAGGCCCAGTGAGTGATGTCCTTTCAGAGCATAAGAAGTATAGACACAACTCTTGGCTAGTAAAAATTATCTTGTTAGAATCTGTCTGTAGTTCTATTTGTTCACCTCCAGCCACCACTCCTCTCTCTAGTCTGCTTTTCACAGGACACTGAGAGTTCTAAGAATAAGAACTCTGCTTCAGGTAGACTTGGGAGAGAATCATGCTTTTGTCATGCATCTGCTGTGTGAACCAGACTAAGCTTCATAGCCTCTCTGAGCCTCAACTTACTGGTAAAACAAGGATAGATATACCTAGCTTATCTGGTTGTGAGAACCGAGTGAGGTAAATTTGCTAAAATACCCGGCACAGGGCACAGAGCAGAGAGTGCACCACACACTACCCTTCCAAAGGGCAGCCTTTGGGAAATCATGCCCCCCAAGAAGAGTTCAAGCTCCTTAGCCTGGCACGAGGCCTCTTTTGACATGGCTCCCCCCACCCTTGTCCCCTACTCTTTGATGTAGCCTGTACTCTAGCAGTAATGACTTACCTGTAGTTTCTTGAGTATACCTTGATCTTTCATACTTCAATGCCATAGTCATGCTATTCTCTCTGGAAGACTAACCCCAATACAGTTCAATTAGAAAACTTCCACACATCCACATGATTCACCACAGATAACAGCTCCACTGGGAAGCACATATTGGGAGATAGTTCTTTATGGTCCTCTCACACTTCTGTACACCTTGCAAGAGAGGAACGAGCTGCACTTTGCTCTGGACTATCTCTTTAAGGATGTTTGCATAGTGAATAGCCATGGAATACAGAGACAGTGTCTCTCTCCAGAGCAAAGGGCAGGCCTACTCATGACCATTATAAAAGATTTAGGTTCCTTAAGCTTAGGGATCCTTTCCTGTAGCACAACCCACTGTTTATGCAGTTGACATCTGGCCCTCACTGTGCTGCCCTGTGGGATTTGAAACATAGGGAATGGGTGAAAAATTACTGGTATTCTGGTTACTGCATTGCCATGAGTAATAACTGTCCTTCTCTGACACAGGAGTTTTGTGTTTTCTACCAGTACCCATTAAATAGTGGCAGGCCAACTTGTTAGCATGCAAGCAGGGTAAAAGCTGGGGCTCTTCATACTTCTTGGGGGCATGCTCCTTCCCTTCCCATTTCATCCCACTGTAGGAATGTAAATTCCTTCTTAAGCTGTGTTCTCAATATATCCTGAACATTGCAGACTTTACCGCAATATTCAGTGGCTACATAATTTTCTTATAACTCAATCTGCAACAGTGCCTGGAACACACTGAATACTCAGTACTTTATTCAATGAATGAACATGTCAGCCCTTAGCAGTCCCTCTAAGACTCGCCCCACTGCTGGCATATATCCAAAGGGATGCCCAGGGCTCTTGCCCGCAGTTCTAAATGTCCTGTGCTCACTTCTGCTATAAACCCTTTAGTGCCACCCCTTTCCTTCTCCAGAAAGACCCCTTCAGTTCTGGTACTTGATGAGTTACTCCTGGCTCTTGTCCTTGACTCTCTTATTTTCTCTTGGAAATTGTGTACTAGTAACAATTTCCACTTGAGGAGTCCCCAGGACTTCTCTTCTTAGTATGTGCCTTCCTGGGCAACTACCAGGAGTGGAAAAAATTCACTATCGTACATCAGTTCTGCATTGTGTTACATGTAAATTCAGATAAATATGTCCTCTGTAATTTTAATTCAAACCAGCGATAGTAAATATAGAATAGATAAGGTCAATTCCAAGTACAGGACTTTTTACTATTCTACCAGAGAACTTTCTCCTGGTTTCTTTCCATCTATTTAATCAGTATTTCAATATAGTAATTCATTATTTCTTCAAGTAACAAATATCTATTCAGTTCCTCCTCATTGCAAGGCAGCGTCATGTAAGGAACACAAAGACAAATGATATATGATTTGTGGCCTCAAAATGCTAATGAAAAAATATGCATGTTATGCACCACAAAAATACTGTAAGACTTCAGACAAAATGACATCTGTGCCGCCCCTGAAAATATAGATTTTGCAGGGAAGAGCTCCTGCAAAGGCTCAGAGTTAGGACAATTCAAGTGCTGTTCAGCTACCACCATGGATTGTTTACTTTGGCCTGAGTGTTGAACACATATAGAAAAAGATTAACTATACATTTTTTAAATATTTTATTTATTTATTTTTAGATAGATGGGAATGGAGGGAGGGAGGGAGAGAAACATCAATGTGTGGTTGCCTCTCACATGCCCCCTACTGGGCACCTGACCGCAACCCAGGCATGTGCCCTGACTGGGAATCGAACTGGTGACTCTTTGGTTTGCAGGACGGCACTCAATTCACTGAGCCACATCAGCCAGGGCTGATTGACTATGAATTTGTAATGGTAGACTGGGGCCAGATTAGGGAGCCATTAGGATTAAAGAATTTGGTATTTAATGAATACTTTGTCATTTTACAGGCAACTGAAGGGGCAGTGAAAGTTTTTGATCAAAAGAAAAACTTGATCACAGACAAATTAACCTGGTAGTAACAATAAAAATGAATTGGTGCATGGAACGATTGCAAGATTTTGGGGAAGTCTGTTGAGAGCCTATTCTAATGCAATGGAGAGGACTGAGAACTGGCACATGACTGTGGCAGGGGAAGCTGAGTGGAGAACAGATTTTAAAAGATTTCGGAGAGAAACTTGGCAACATAGACCCCTTGAGTAGGAGTGAGGAGATGCTTCAATCAAATGTTATTTTGAATAATCCTTTTAGCATCCAATCAATAGTTCATGAGAGTATCATAAGATGTGGGTGGTCAAATATTTTCTTGAAATAAAAATGTGTTTTGCTTTTCCATTTTCTTGACCTAAACTGATTTACGTATTCTTAACTTCAGCCTTATTATCTTCACTGTTTTTCTTATGCATTTACAATCCACTTTTTAAAAATTGTGGTAAAACAACACATAATATAAATTTACTCTTAACAATTTTATGTGTGCAGTACAGTATTGTCAACTATATCCACATTATTGTACAACAGATTTGTAGAACTTTTTCCATCTTGCATAACTGAAACTCCATATCCTTGAACCACAACTCCCCATTTTTTTCCTCCCTCCAGTCCCTGGGCAACCACCATTCTACTTTCTGTTTCTGAGTTTGACTACTTTAGATACCTTACATTAGTGGAATCATGCATTATTTTCCTTTTTGTGATTGATTTATTTCACTTGACATAAGGTCTTCAAGTTTCATTCATGTTGTAGCATACAACAGGACTTCATTTTCTTTTTGGGTCAAATGATATATGTATAGATACCCCCCCAAACAGGATTATCTTCTGGAGGGTAGACCCCTTGTAGTAGAGGCTTCCCTCACTGGGTGAGTGTTCTAGGAACCCATCTGTATCAGTGTACCAGCTGGCATTGTTGTGAGAGGCTGTGTTAGGCTTCAGTTAATTTTTTTGAAAACTCTTTCAACCTGTTTGCCCATTTCATGATGGATAATTTATGAGCGCACCTGCCCACACCAGGGTGAGTGTTCAGTGTTTGACCAAAAATTGCAGGACCCCATGTCCCACCCTGCCTATTCACCCGATCTCACCCCGAGCAACTCTTCTTTGTTTCCCAGGATGAAAAAGTTCTCATAGGGAAACGTTTTGCTGATGTGGAAGAGTTGAAAACAAAAAAACAAAGCAAAAAAAAAAACCCCAAATAAATTGTTTTTTGAGAATATCTATATATTCATTCCCATTCATCTGTTCATGAACATTTAAGTTGTTTCCACAATTTGTTTATTGTGAATAATGCTGGAATTAACATGGATTTGCTCATATCTCTTCAAGATTCTATTTGTCAACTCTTTTGAATATATACCCAAAAGTGAGATGTTAGGTCTATTTTTAATTTTTGAGGAATCTCCATACTGTCTTCCATAGCAGCTGCATCATCTTACAATCCCATGAAGAATGACCACCCATTTTAAAAATAATCAATGTTATGCCTTACCCATGTGGCTCAGTTGGTTGGGCATTGTTCAGCAAAGCGAAAGGTAGCCAGTTTGATTCCTGGTCAGGGCACAGGCTGGAGTTGCCGGTTCGGTTCCTGGTTGGGGAACATCCAAGAGGCAAGTAATTAATGCTTCTCTCTCACATGATTTTTTTCTCCTCTTTCTCCCACCCTTCCCCTCTCTCTAAAAATAAATAAAATAAAAAATAATCAATTTCAGAATGTGTCTGATGGCAACATTCTAAAAGCTCATCAATGAGTGATTTCTGGAATCATGTGAAGATCATAGCATGCGATCCTCATCAAAGCCTGGCCTTCTAACCAATATAGTAGGATCTCAATAAATATTCATTAAATGAAAATTTAAGCAACTCCAGACTTTTGCTGCATTTTCTCATTCTCTGTGTATATGAATGGTCCTATCATTCCATAGAACCAGATAATGTTTAGAGCCCAGAGGGCTTGGAGATCATTTGGTACAGCTGTATAATTTGAAGGGTAAAATTGTGTGACTTCCTCCCCTCCCTCAAAGTTGGATCAGGAGACTTGAATTTATTTAACAAAACCCAATTACTTTTTTAAAAGCCCACCTTCAAATTTCAGGGGTTTTTTTGTTTTGTTTTGTTTTTACTATATAGGCTCTACTTTTTTTCAGTCTGAAAATAATTGTCCTTGTTTTAGAATATGAAAGCAAAGTAGGGCTTGCTTAGTTGTTTATCTCAATGAGATTTATCCTTCAAGGGGGAAAGTTTGGGAGGTTAAACACCTAGGCACTTCTACTTCTTTCAGGACCTGTTTAGGAACTATTCAAAGAAGGCATTAGAGTTTCCATCAGCATAAGTACCAATCAAATTAATCAGATTTGACTTTTAAACACTTGAATATTTCAAAATTAAGCCAATTCTGAAAGGACAAAGATTTGTCACTATTGGGAATATTTATTAACTAAATATTGATAACATGGCCATTGTTTATAGAGCTATGCACCACGTACTTTCCATGCATTATTTAATATCACAGCAGCTATTGGTACTATATCTATCCCCATTGAAAAGATGACTTTTGATTGTGTAACTTATCTATGTCACACTGAAATTTGAACTCTAGTCTGTGAGCCACCAAAAACCATGCTCTTAGCCACTGAACTGGTTACCTGACTATATGCAAGGAGCTGTGCTGGAATCTGTGGGGCATTTGAGAACCGGGAAACAAGCCCTGAAGTAGATTATGCAGCTAGTACATCATATAAGGCAAGCATTATACATAAAAGAAAATGTAACTGTCCAAGAAGACATGTACCATGTTATTTAAAAAAGTAGGCCATAAATTCTGAAGTCAACAGGAATAGGTATTTAGAAAAAAAGAAAGGAAGGAAAGAAAAAAAAAAGAGAGAGGTTTCCATTAAATTCTTTAAATTTAAAGAGCAGAAAGGGTCACAGAAGAAAAAGCAAAAAACAAATTGGAAGACATGGATTCTATTTTCTGGTTACCACATCCTAATGAGTGATCTTGGGTATACTGCAAATTTTATGGTATAATCACATCATCAAAATAAGTTTTTCGATGCTCAATATGGGACAATAAATATATTAGAAAAGTTTGATAGGACTGTTTACTCATTACATTATGTATATTATATCATCATATATATTATATTAGTTTTTTTCATATTAGATGCAATGCAATGTTCTCCCCCAGTGTAACTCAAAGTCCAAAGCCATCTTTATAAGAACCAAAGTCTCCTGTGATTAACTGAAATATTAAAGAAAAGACAAAGTGACAGGTTAAAAAAAACTTCTACCCTTGCTTTTACCTTATCTCTCCCCTCCCCCAGCCTTTATTCTCCTGACTTAGTCAAGAAAGAGAGCACAGGAGCATCTTATTAGCAATTCTTATCCAGGAAATATGAGCACTTTGGGTCAACTGAAGGGAACTGGGAGGAGAGGGAGTCAAGAGGGAGAAGAATGTCACAGAAAAAAAAAGCACCTAGTTTAGTGGCTCACAGGAATATCATTTTGTGTAAATTTGATTTATCAGTTAATTAAAACAATCTTGTAGATGTTTCATTTTATTACCATTAAACATTTTCCCTTTCCACAAACCTTTATTCTGATGCTTAAAAATAGTTCAAATTCATGTATATTTTAAATAAGGTTTTGGAGGTAATGTAGCCAAGGGTTTTACTGTCTTTCACGTTAAGTAGAAACTGTCAAGTAGACTGATCCTTATTACAGTAAAGCTTCCGGGGAGGGTAGTGCTGCCCTCCCAGCAGATGTTCTAAAACTGTTGATCCCCCTCTTTTTCATAAGGATTTGGGGGCATGCTAAAGACAATGTGTTGATGTCTTAGTGACAAAAGCTAGCTTTCTGTCAGCACTTTTCATTAAAGTGGGCTTTTAGCCTGTGCTCTCATCATGCGCCATAGATTTAGTTTGGGATTAGCAAATGCTAATCCACATGTAACGTGCTCTCTACGGTCAACACACGTTTAGCCATCTGATTACATTTTTTAAATGTACCTTTTAACTCCTCTTGCTATGCTTAATTTTAAGAGATGTGAACAAATTCACCAACTTGTCTTTCCTAGTCACTTTAATTTCTAACTAGGTAGTCTGTCAAAGCCTAGTCCCCTAGAGCAAGCTCAGAGATCTAAAAATCTCCAGATCCTCAATTTTTAGGACAGAGCCTTTTGTGTGCGCAGTTCTCACGACTCACAGAACTTGACTAACTTGAGAGATAATAAAAACATCTCCTCCAAAAGTATTTGTTCATGCCAGGGCTCTTCAGAGACGTTTTTAAGCAGTGCTGCATCTGATGGGGGCAGCGAGGATAAGAACTGTCCGCAAATGTGGGGCTTATCACCCGGAGATGCCTCCAGTCGCTCCGACAAATCTCTGAAGTGGGAAATAGTCAGTTTCCCTTCACAAGGCCTCAGCGTGTGAGAGAACAGGGGGATGGGCAGGGGCCATCAGGGGAGAAGTCTCCGGCCTCTCCACGTCTCTCAACACTATCCCTCCCCCACCTCGTCTCCTCCTTCCCCGAATTCTAAACAAGCCGGCGGTAGAGGGGCCCCGGGGGCAGGCTGGCCAGGAGGTTCGGCCTTTGTGGCTCTGTCCTCGACGGTGGCGGGGAGGCAGAGGGGGCGGGGACGCAGGCCACAGACCCTCAGCCGGGGCTTGATCCCCAGGTGCATTGTCCGGCCCGGCGCGCCCCCTCCCCCCTACTCCCCGCTACTCCCCTTACTCCCCCTACTCCCGGTTCGCGACCCCGCCGCTGCTGGACCCCCTCCCGGCGTCTCCCTCCGCCGGCCGCGCCGACCTCGCGGTGCCCAGACCAGGGGCCAGATGTAGAAAGTAGTCCCCAGGCCGGCAGCGGCGGTGCTGTCCACTCCGCAGCCCCCGCCCCCTCCAGCCGCCGCCTCACTCCGCCCCCCGGCCGGACTCTCGGGTCCCCCGCCTCCTGCGAGCCGGTGTCCGTGCGCCGGCCTCGTCGCGACCACAGAGAGACGAGGGCCAGCCACGCCGCTCCGCGCCACAACGGTACCCGAGCGGAGAGCCCAGGTTGCGCTTCTAGCCGCGGCGCAGGGAGCTCGGAGGCGGGGGCCGGGGGCGGACAGCGGCTGCGGGGCGGCCGGGGAGCATGCCCGCGCAGTCCTGCTGAATGGCGCCTTCTCTGCGAACCCTCGCCCGGCCGCGGCCGCCAGGGATGCTGCTGCTCCGCGCGCTCCTACTGCTCCTCGGCTCAGTTCCAGGTGGGCGCGCTTTCTTCTGCGCTTCTGCGCCTGTAGGGCATGCGACGGCGCGAGTGGGCTGGGGAGAGAAAGGGGGTGCGTGTTGGCGGGGGTGCGGTGAGGGTCCCCGCGGTGGCACTAACCACCCGTCCCCGTCTCCTTCCTGCAGTCCGTCGGAGCGGCGGCTGGAGGGCTGCGAGAGCCTCTCCCAGCGCACGCCCCTCGCCGCTGCCCTCCCACTGGCCACAAGCTGTGGGGCAGGGGCAACCGCTGTCCACTCTTGTCCCTTCCTGCACGCGCCATTGTCCGCGCTTCGGCCGCGTCTTCGCCTCAGCAGCCAGCCCGGGCCCCGCGCCGACCGCCCGGCCGCCACGGCCGCACGTGGCTTTATTTATATTGTTTCCTCAGTGGCAGACTCGCCACACAGGGGGCGCCGGGGTTCCGCGCGGCTTTCCGGGTTTGCGGGGAGGACTCCCCCACGTTTTAGGGCCGGGGAGAGAGAGTAGTTGAACTCAGCGCCCAGGTCAACACCCTTAGTGCCCCGACTTTCCTGGATCAGAGTAGGACGAGGGGGAGAAGGGAGAGGTGGAATTGGAAAGAGAATAGGGTTGGAAGTTGCATGACCGATTTGTGTCTCGAGTGGTTAAAAATAGCCGAATCTGAGAAGGAAGGCATCTAAATAGGACTTATTTCTCGCAGCCAGGTATTTTGGGGCAGGGCCTGAGGTCTGTACGACTCTGAAGAATCCTCCCAACTCCTGGTTAGCCTTGCGCAAACTTGGATGAATTAATTTTTCTTTTGCCTCCGTGTTGGTTTATCCTCAAAGAAATAAACGTATAAAGTGGATGTGGTGGTTGGGGGTGGGAGAGGCGTTCAGGCGTCTGGGTTGCTTTATTTACAGGTTACAAACCCCGTACTTTGCTTTTTTCCTGGAGGAGTTAGTTTTCTGTTAGCATGAGAAAAAGATCAAAGTTAGATTTCACTCGGAAACACAATGGGCGCCTTCCGGAGTGGCCCTCACCGCGCGGGGCTGTTAGGGTCGCTCTTGTCGCCCTGGGCATACATTAGAAGTCGTCAGCACGGGCGTGGGAGCGTGACTAGTGTATGAGGTTACCAAGACCAATACCGGGGATGTGTAATCATGGGTTCAAAACAATCGGAAGGGAGATGAAACGTTCCCTCCAAACCCCTAATGCTCTGTTCTGCGCCAATCAATATGCAAGACTTTAGTTGGCCTTTGCGCTAAGTGCAAGAAGTGGTAGGGTATTAGGTGGCCATCGGATCCTGGGGGGCGCCGGGGGCGATGTGTATACTTAGGATAAAGCCTTTCCTCTGCTCCGATAAAAAGTGTACTGGTTGATTAAGCAATCTCCTATCCCTATTAGACAGTAAGGACCAATTAGTCACGCATTTTTTCCCAACAGTTGGCAGCTCTAAAAAAAAAAAAAAAGAAATAAAAGTTTCCTAATCCGATCACCCACTGAGTACAAGCAGCAAGAGTTACCAACTTTTCAAAGTCAACTCTTTGTCCTTTAAATATCTGCCTGACTCTGCAGAAATTAAGTAAATGGGTCTCTTTCCAGGAGAGGAGACAGAGTCCTTGCTGTAAAGGGGCAGATGTAAAAATGCAAATTTGAGGGAAGATAAAAAAATGCAAACTTGTAATTTGTCACAAACGATAAACGCTCTTCTCAAAGGAGTGGGTGCCAGGGTTCCAAAAACACTTCAAGGGACAAGGAAATAAACTTGCTTGTTCACAGAGTTGGAGTTTTGCTAATGATTTCTTGTAAAATTAGACTTTTACGACCTACTCTGTTCAAGATCTTTTTGACAAGCTTGTAAAAGTAGCAAACAGCTTGTGCTCATGAGTTCTCCCGATGATTTTGAAACTCTAGCAAGAAACTTGAGAACAGAATTCTTACAAGGCGTAGACGTTATTGAAATCTTCCCTGTGCTCTCAGTGCGGAGGTAAAGAATGATATTTCTGATTTGTTGGAAAGGTTTGCTGAAATTCACATTGGTTTACTAAGCTTGTGAGTTAGCTAATGTGGTTTGTTCAACTTTTATTACTTCCTGAATATGTGTTTTCCAATTGTGTGTTACAAAATGATTTTATACCAGTAATTCTGGATATACCTTTTCCCTTTTTCCTTATAGGAGTGTGGTGCTTTAGCGAACTGTTTTTTATAAAAGAACCACAGGATGTAACTGTCACAAGAAAGGACCCAGTCTTGTTAGATTGCCAGGCTCATGGAGAAATTCCTATTAAGGTCACATGGTTGAAAAATGGAGCAAAAGTGTCCGAAAATAAACGGATCCAGGTTCTGTCTAACGACTCTTTATACATCAGTGAGGTGGAAGGCAAGCGAGGAGAGCAGTCTGATGAAGGATTTTATCAGTGCTTGGCAATGAACAAATATGGAGCCATTCTTAGTCAAAAAGCTCATCTTACCTTATCAAGTAAGTAGTTAAATTCTTTTTCTACATTTTTCATTGCAACATTCTGATGATTTCTTGACTCATTTATACTCTGACCTTAAAATCATACAGACATTAAGAATTTTTCTGAAGATATTGATGGCAACAAAACGGCAGGCAGAAAAATCTTAAGAAAAAAATGTAAAATTGAAATGAGTAATTGAGAACAAAAGTCAAATTAGGTTTAGAACAACAAAACCTGTAGAGGTGGCTTTATATCAATTGAAGTGTTTCACACAATGAGGAGAGTTGAGTGCAAAAATTTGGCCAACACAACAACAGTTGTTCAAAAAACTACTCTTTTGTAAAAGAGTAATTACGTTTTAAAATTACAAGTAAATCTTTCTGCTTTGTAAATGGCCCTTGAGTGCTAAATCTTTCTTATTGCCCAACCGTCCATTTCTCTGACTGCTTTAAGATCACCCATGTTGCTTTTAATTGTAAGAGAGGGCATTGGTCAGTAACTCTCAAGCCTTTGAAGTATTCCTAGTCTTTTCCTGCTGAGACAGAAAGAGATTAAGGCCATTTCCATATTATGCCTAATGGACTTAAACCAGATCTGCCCACATTTTTCCAGTTGTCATAAAGTTTGCTGTCTAATGCTTTTCTTTGTATTAACAACCCATCACATCAACCGTTTGTTCAGGTGATCGGTTGCTGGGTGGTTGACCTGATGACTGTTGAGTGTAAAGATAGGCCTAGGATAGACAGGTTACTCCCTTGTTCCTGGAGCTTTCCACCGCTCCAGGTGACCAAGCACTGCAGCGCAGCACTCAGCATTATAATAGACAATATAAATCTTAAAAAAAAATCTACACAACTGTATCTAAAAAATAGTTTTACAGGCATCCTAGTTACATGCTTTTATTGATCCACCAAAAATAGATCTGCACTATAACCACAAATTGATCATTGAAAAGATGTACGATAGGAAGGAACTCTTGAGATAAGGCATAATCTTTAGGAAGTAATTTCTTCAGAGTCTACACAGTCGAAATTTAGGAAGCATTTGGTAGCGGGTTCCTAGTTGATTTTATTGTAACAGTTTATTGCCATATTCATGTCACCCTCATATTAGTAATTTATTTTATTTGTACAGTAATCCTAGAAAATAAATTGCAGGTAAAGATATTTTTATATTGAAATATGTCAGAAAAGTGGAAAAGTTTTCAAGTCTAGCCCCCTCTGCGCAAGAATAACCTAAACCTGAGAGAATTTCTGGTAAACTTTCTTTCTTGCTGTAATCATTGGCCAGTAATTACTTTTGTTGTTGCTGAGTAGTGGTTTCTCTGTGCAGTACTGTTTTCAGGAGAGTATGTTTATGTTATATTCTCTTCATTTAATTTTTTGTCTATTATAGAGTATTTTAGAGAGTTGTAATTTTTCTGCATTTTCAAGTTTGAGAAATCTTGGGTTTTCATACCCAGAAGCTGTAACTGGTATTACCTTGCTGGAGAGGAGATGGGCAGGATGGAAAGGTGGAGGGGGGTGGATGGGCCTTAAAAGATGAAGCATTAGACATGACCACAAGTTGTTTCCCGGACCTCGTTGGAAGCCTGACAGAATCCAGGGGTACCCAGAAATACTTTGAAATCACACAGAGCTTTCAGATTCCATAGTCTGAACAGTGTAACATATATTAGTAACCGTGAAACAAATGTTAGTATTGACTTTTTGAGTATCTTTAGGTTTTTGTATCTTTGTAAAAATTATTAATAAACATTTATTTAGATGTGAATCATTTTGAAGGTTCCTGTGAAGTAGTTTTCATATTATAAGTATTAAAAACTTTCCAGTGAGACTACATAGAACATTGCTTCGCTATTAAATATCAACTGTAGTCAGTTTTAGGGGCCACACTTTTCATATGCATACATTAAAATAAGTGCATAGTGGGTTTCAATTTTTCTTTAGAAATATGAGATTTCTTAGAGATTCTGAACTCACAAAGTTCTGATATCTAAGAAGCAATGTTCAATGATATGGCCTCATCTGACTTTATCCTGTGTTCAGGGTAAAGATATCATATATATTAAACAGGAAGAGAATAGGCATTAACTGGACATTCTGGTTTTTGTTTTTTTTTTTTAAAGCTAGTTCCCTCCTAGTTGCAGCAGGGTGCAAGTATGTCCTTTTTATTTTCTGGTCGAAGATTTTGTCAGCAAGCATATTTTTTGGTTCAGAAGTATAATAATACAGCATCTGAAAATCTAAAACTTTAATCTGGACAAGTTTTAGATTTTAAACACACAGACAATCAAGTCTTGGTTTCTAAATTTAGGAGCTAGAAGCTGAAAGTTGCACTCTAGGCAAGAATTCCATTATTCATGTGTAAATTAGGAATTCACAGGGTTAAAAGGTTAGAAACTGGCCAGGATGAGGTTTACCCTTGTGATAAAGAGCAGATGACCCTCATTCATTGGCCAAAGCTTTCATGTAGCTCTTCTGCAAAGTTAGTTATTGCCACGAATTGTTCTTGAGGAATGCAGAAATTCAAATGTGAACAGGCCTTTCCTTAAGTGTCACTATGGAGCCTTATCTCCCAAGCACATCAGAGCCTGCTTCAGGGACAAGGTTCCTCCCCAAAGGCCTGGAGGCTTTACTTTCCTGTTGTTCATCCAAGCACAAAAGAATTTGTCTAACTTAGTTTTTCTAAGGCATCCCATTTTTAAAGGAAAGTATAGGGTTAAAGTAACATTTAGTTTTTGTAAACAGGTAATCCTTTTTATTGATAGCTGTTTTAGGTGTTTTACGTTTTCATGTAATTGGAATAGAAAGGAGAGTGACATTGGGAGATCCTTTTCTAGTTCTATAGTAAGAACAGATTAAACCATTTCCTATAAATTTCAATATTTTAAACTTTTGGCAAATCAGATTTTCACTTTAATGGGCGCTGTGCCTTTACTATGTAAATACTTTAAATGCTTTAAGAATAAGAAATAATCTAAGGACATCTTGACGTTTCTTGCATTCATAATGTTGAAATAAGTAAGATAAATTTCATAGGAAAGCATTAGTGTGGTAAAACAGTCTCGTATTTCAACAAGTTTAAATTAAGATAAGAGACATTTGAGAGAAGTAAGGGAGGAGGTGGGTTGTGTTCTGTGATGTGTAAAAGACTGGCTGTAAGCTAGTGATTGAACAGGAAGCTAGTTGTTTATTTCCTTTCCATAAAAGGTGGAAATTGAAGTCTTAGGGTAGAGGGAAAGAGAATATAAAGCTGACTTATATCTCATAGGTTTTTCACAACTGTTCACTTGTGTGAAAAATAATTTTTAAGTGAGCATTTGTAACTGGAAGACCATAGGAATTGTAATTTTTTAATGGATTTTTCCAACATTTTTGGGTTAGTTCTGCCATTCATAAGTTGTCTGGGTGGGTCCATTTCTGTAACTTGAGTGATATATAAATTATAGCCCAAAGTTGATCCTGAAGTGTGAGTTTAAAATATATTGAAAACATTTAAAGAGTCATGCTAAAAAGAAAGAAGGTAGGTAGTATATTGAAAAGAGAAAGATATAAACTATGAGACTATTACCCTATATTTTGAGTTTTATTAGTGATCTTGGACCCAAGATTTTGGTACACTGTCACTTTTTATTGAGATTTGTAGATGCTGTAAAGGACAGAGTCTTACCTGCATGCATGTTTACATCAGATCATGCTGTGTTAACAGTTACCTGCCCTAATTTCAGAGTGCTAACACAACAGCTAAAGTCATACTTGACTTTGGAAAAATAAGACAGAGCTGAGGTATTTAGAGAGATCAATCTGGCAATACCGTAGGTGAGATTCAGATGATGCTTTCTGGGATCCAAGAAAAATTATCTTTAAAAAGAGGGGGTATGATTGAAAAGGACATGTTTAACTTAAAAACTGACAACCTTAAAATTGCAAAAGTTAACTCAGGGAAGTAAAAACACCTACAGTTCTACAGTCTTATAATGACACTTGGTTCTTAGAGTGTGTCTGCTTAAAAGGTTTATCAAGTACCTGATAATTGCTAGGTAATGGAACCAGTTTTTCCCACTTTGCAATTGATTAGTGAGGATCATTTCTCATCTTCAGAAATGTGTAACACTATCTCACTGTTTTTCACAGTTGGAAATTTTATTTTTTAACGAACCAGGATCCACTGAGGAGTAAATTATAATTTATTTCAAGATGTATATAAATGTGTTTGTTTACTTTGCTTCTGTCCAGCTTCTTAATGGAATTTTGAACGGGCATTTGGTATGCCTTTCTTCTGTCAACTATCTCCGATTATTCTGGAGAAAGGGTCTCACTCAGAGCAGTTGTTTGCCCAGGGATTTGTTGTCACTGCTCCTCAATTTAACAGCTGGGCCTATTGATGAAATCCAGGGCAATTTAAAAGAAACAAATCTTTTAACTAGGGTTTTAGGTTGAAGGAGATTTTTGATTAATAAATAAGTGCATTTGGGGTTACTTTTTTTGAAAACCCTAATATTCTTAACTACAGTTTTCATAGATTATATTTATCATAGACATAGCACTCAATTATGCTTGATTACTTTCAGCTTTTAAGCTGGCAATTACTATTTATATTAAAAATAATCAGTAATGTTGAGGATTTTGTTGAGGATTTTGTTGAGGATCATACTTGAATTTTAGAAGCAGCTGTGATTATTGTTTTAAGAGAAATCCTAAAAATTGTACCCCAACTAAAGTTTTCATTGTCAGTCAGCACTATTTTAATACTTCTGAGAGCTTATAGTGTTCAGACTTTTTATTGAAGTATTTTTTAAAACTCATTTAAATCTTGGTAATTAAGAGAGGAAGAAGGCACACTGGAGATCATTGAAGCAATATTGGCGGTAGCTTTAATGTGGTGATCTGCACAGAACAAGCTCACAGTCAAGAGCTGACAATGGTGATGTGCGAAAAAGGTGAAAATGTACCAAATTACCTTCAGTGGCTGTAATTCTGAAGCCAGGTGACTGCTGTGGGGTTCTGTATTGCAGAGGATAAAGGCGTCATCCTCACAAATGTTTCTGACACTAATCTGACAAACACGTCCCTGACTTACATACCTTGTTTCTTTTCTGTTCTTTAAACTGCTGGGTCTTAGAAATTGCTTTTGATGAACTTTAAAAATCAAATTTTTGTAAATTGAGAAGAAGACATGAATTTAAAATGTTTGCGTTTTCAGTTTCTGGAGGTTTTTCCCTTTTCCTGTTTTTATATATCTCTATATATTTTATAACTTGCATTTATAATGGCTAGGTTAATCAAGTGTCTGTTGGTGAATGCAATCATGCTGTTTACAAACTTGTATCCTCACTGGCATATTTCTTTGGACTGATGGACAGCAAATTTTCTTTTAAAAATTTACCTAATGAAAAGTGTAATAAAATATTACTTTATGAAACTACAGTAATTCCTGTTTAGGACAGTGTGAGTTTTGTTTTTTTTTTTAATGATGCTGCTTTATATAGGCTACTTTCTTTAAATCAGTTTTTTTTTTTTAGAAAGAATTTTTGTTTAAAGACTTTTATTTATTTATTTTTTCAGAGAGAGGAGAAGGGAGGGAGAAAGAGCAATGTATGGTTGCCTCCCACACGGCCCCCACCAGGGACCCGGCCCGCAACCCAGGCACGTGCCCCGACCGGGAATCAAACCGGGACCCTCTGGTTCCCAGCCTGCGCCCAGTCCACTGAGCCACACCAGCCAGGCTTTAAATCAGTTTTATATTGCTTTGGAATAGTCTTCCAAAATGGCCTTTTTATTGTTTTGTGGTCTTTGTAGTACTACTGAGAATAAATCTACTCCACCAATATTTACCACCCTCTCAAATAATAATAAAAGAAAAGAAAAGAAAGAAAAAAGAAAAAGGTATTTCTTGTGGATTACATATCTCAGGGTTTCTCTTGGTGCAGTTGGCATTTGGGGATAGATAATTCTTCGTTGGTGGAGGCCATCAAGAGCAATGTGGAATGTTGCAAGCATCCCTGGCCTCTACATACCAGATGCCTCCTCACAATTGTAACAACCAAAAAAATTGTGTTTTGGAGGCAAAATGACTGCTGATTGAGAACCACTGGTGTTTCTGAAAATGATAGAGAATTTCTTTCCAAGTCATACTGGACCATTATTTTAATGGTTTCTGTTTTATGCTTGATATTTTACTTTTTTGGGGAGTTTGTTAACACTGGTAAATATATTGAATAGAGAACTATTTAGTATTTTTAAGTATTTGCCAAAGAAGCTGGATTAAACAAAATGTGTTTGGGTCATTGTCTAAGTTGGAGTGATATTGCCTCTTAATTCCTTTTTCACACACACGGTACATTGAAAATTATTAAGAGTTCATTCTTCTGTAGGTCCATTCATTTTTATTTCAATATTTTAGATCTTTTTCAAGGGATTACCTAGTCAAAGAGTAAATGCAAATTTTATTTAACCCTGTTTATGCAGCACCTTTTATTTTGTTGATGTGTAGACACCAGAGTTGAAAAGATAGGAGAAAGTTCCATGTGTGGTAAATGTTAAAGGACATCTATTGTATTGTGATGCTTTGCATGGAGAGAAGTAAAACTGCATGTGATTAACAGCCCAGAGAATAACATTTGCTGTGTGGTAGGTAGTTTGTTGGGTGAATGGTTAACAGGAATCTTTTCAGCTAATTCAATGGTACCATAGACTTATTTTGGGCAGAGGCCATTTAACTTCCTGCAGATAATGTGAGGATGGTAGCATCTTGAGAAGGCATCAAGGGGTAAATAAAGGGGAAATAATTAGACACTGAAGTATGTTCATTAACATATAAAGGTGCATGCAAATTTTGAGTGGTTATTATTGAAATACTGTTTTAGATTACTTAGTAGTAGTGGGCAGGGATTTCGTAGTCTTCATCTTTCTCAAAATATCACTCTTTATATTTGCTTCTGTTTTGTTTAGCTGTTTATGCTAGTAAAAGTTATGATTGTTGCTACCTGTAGTTGGTTACCTGTAATGGTCAGTAGCCACCAGTGGCCCAACTGGCAAGTTGAGATGGATGAAAGAGGAAGCAGAATCTTTTAATAAGTAGCTCTAATGCTGAGAAAGGCTGGCTCAACATTTGGTACCATGTGTTCTATTCCAAAAAAGTACTTAGAGTAGAGCAAATCATCAGTTAGTTCAAAATAAAAGAGGAAAATGCACATTTTTCTTATAATTAAGGAAAATAGTATCTGTCAAAATAGAATTTTAATGTTCTTGTCGTTTCAAAACAATATTATGACATTGATAATTTCCAATATCTGCTAAATATTCTTAGTGCTGCTGTATTTTTTATTGAGTTGCTGGGAGCTGCTGTGGAAAAGCATAAAGAATGACAAAGAGGCAGGAGAGCCAAGCATTTCTTCTCCATTGCTGGCGACTTAATATGACTTTGAACAAATCACTTAATCATTCTGATCCTTATTTGTCTTATTTGTTTAAACGGATAGCTGGGGATGCAGACAACTATAACTGAAAAACAATAAAGTAATTATTAAAAAAAAACCGGATAGCTGGGGGAAAAAGAGGGGGTGGAGGTTGAGCAAAACAGTGCCCTTATTTTTATAATTCTATTATTGTAATTCTTTTTTCTTTTAAAGATTTTATTTATTTATTTTTAGAGAGAGGAGAAGGGAGGGAGAAAGAGAGGGAGAAAGCAATGTATGGTTGCCTCTCATGTGGCCCTCACTGGGGACCATGGCCCGCAACCCAGGCAGGTGCCCCGACTGGGAATCGAACCGGGACCCTCTGGTTCCCAGCTCGCGCTCAATCCACTGAGCTACACCAGCCGGGCTTATAATTCTATTATTGTAATTCTAAGTAAATGGCCAATAAATAATATTTTTGTAAGACTAAGTCCAGTCACATTGCAAGAAAACCCTTTAAGTCATTGAGAAAAAATGTAAAAGGTTGGCCATTATTTAACTTGGTACTTTTAAGAACTCATACTCTTCCCTTAGAGGGATCTGTTTTTGGAGAGAGGGAGATCTTAAACCAACATGATAATTTGAACTAGTCCTATCTAGATATTTATCTATTTTTTATCCTCCCCCCGAGGACACGTTTTCATTGCTTTTAGCAAGAGAGGAAGGGAGAGAGAGAAACATTGATTAGTTGCCTCCCATATGTACCCAGACTGGGGATCCATATGTGCCCAGACCGGGGATGGAACCCATAACCTAAGTATGTGCCCTGACCAGGAATTGAACCTGCAACCTTTTGGTTACGGAATGATTCTCCAACCAACTGGGCCACGTTGGCCAGGGCTGAACTGGTACTACTTTTAAAGCCTAGAAAAATAAGTTGCTTTGTCTGAGGCTGGGCAGTTCAGGATGGTTGTGCTACTTTAAAGGTTGTCTGAGTGTTGGAGAGGTATAACATTACAAATATGTGTCTGGTTCTGCTAATAATTAACAGTATAGTCTGATATTTATAGACTTAATATTTTAAAAAATAGTGCTCATTTCATTTTAAGAGAGTTTTGATAAACTTTCCTGAGGATGTATTTTTAATAGAAATAGATTATACTGACTCCCCACCACCGTCACCAATTCTTATTAAGAATGATAAATTTTAATTCCACCCACCACCCCTAGCTTTCAAACTGAATTAACTTGAGTCCCTCTGATTGGATTTATAGTAACTTCAATTAAAATATTGACCTCAGAGTAGAGCCATAATAGGAAAAAAATGCTTTGATGTTGGTATTACCATTTTGGTAGTTCTTTTTAAAAGGGAGATCACAGCTTTTCTTAAATAGGTTTACCAGTTGAATGTGTTTACTGTTTTCTTAATAAAAAGAATTTACTTTTTATATGTTCAAGAAAGCCACATTTTTATACTCTGACTTAGTAATACCTTTGACTTAATTTTAAGTGAGGGACCAACTTCAGGAAAGCAATAATATTATAAAATTTCTTTAAATTACTTTATTGTTGTTCAGCTACAGTTGTCTGCATTTTCTCCCCTCCCCTCTTCCCCCCACCCCATCCAAACCCACCTCCCTCCCTTGCTTCCAACCTCCCCCTTGGTTTTGTCCATGTGTCCTTTATAGTAGTTCCTGAAAACCCTTCTCCCCACAGTTCCCTCACCCCTCCCCTCTGGCTATTGTTAGATTGTTCTTAATTTCAATGTCTCTGACTATATTTTGTTTGCTTTAATATTATCAAAATTTTTACCAAAGGAATTTTTAAAGTTATCCCAGTGGTGAAGTATGATTTCTTTAAAGCCTACAAGTATCTTTACCTAGATGATTTACATTTGTAGAAAGCTGTGATAATTAATACATGAAAGAAAGTGTATAGATAGAAGAAGCTTTGTGAAATTTTAACTTTGTGAAGTTTAATTTTCAGTCCACCAGAAGTCAGTTAGGAAGCTCTGATATTTAGAGGGAGAATTTTGCTGCTTAGCAAGTGATACAATGAAAAGTTGTAACTGAACCCACAGTCGGTCAATAGAGAGGTGACCAGTTTCTTAACATACTAAAAGTGACTCTGCCATTCCTTATCACAAGAGATAGATGCTGACAATCAGATTTTACTCTGTTAAACATCTTTCAGAAAGGGGTGACATTTTAAAAATTGAAATAAAAGAGAAACAAAGAAAATACATTATTATTTTCCACTGATCTTTAAATTTTTAAATACTTGTTAAGATAACTGGTAATGAACATTTTGAAGAGAGGGGCTTAAGATTCCCTAGAACTTATCCTACTCAGTCAGTAGAGAGTCTTTGTTGCCTAATTTGACTTGCAGTGCCATTCTGCCTTCCTTCTAACATGAGTAGGATCGTAACTTGCAGTTTTAGAAATTTTTGTTTTGCAAATAAGGAATATGAAGCTGGAAGGAGATACTGCCTTGCTGAAGGGCACAGCTGCTAGATCTGGGACCAGAGCTCAGGTTTTCCATGTCTAGTCATGAATTTGCAATGGTGAAATAAAGATTTTATGCTGTGTATTGTGTGGAAATGTGTCTTTCTTTATTCATATATATCCCATAAAACCCAGAATGTAGAAAAGGGAAGGGTAACAAAACTGAAACTGAGATTAAAGACACTTCTTAATATTTATTTTAAAGATATGATTTTATTTATATCATTGTGCAGCTTGCTGTACTTGTGTGGGTTTTGTTGATTATGATGTAGTCAATAGGTGATTTTGAAATAAAATTGTTTCAGTTTTTATTTGTGCTTAACACTTTGTGGAGCTTATTTTCTTGCCTATAACCTCCATCCAGGGAGACTGAGCCCCAGTCCTTTTAGAGATTCAGTGTTGGTTAATATATCTGTCCAAATGGAAGTGGGCTATAATGCAGTTCTTTTCACTGTCTCTCTGAACAACCTGCAATAGAATGAGGCTCTTTGGTAACAAGAAAATTGGGTTTTAAATACATGGTTGAGTATGTCTTATTATTATCTCATGGAAAGAGGGGAAGAGTGGTATGTCTATCATGGAAATTTTTTAGTAACATTTTTGTTCAGATAGACTTCACATACCACAAAGTTCATCCTTCTCAAGTATACAGTTCAGTGGGTTTTACTACTTCCATCTGCTATTACATCCATTACCCCAAAAAGAAGCCCCATGTGTCCTAGTTCTCCCCTCCCCTACTCCTTGGAACCAATAGCTTAATTTCTGTGTCTGTAGATTTGTATAATATTAGGGAGATTATCATAAAAATGGAATCATATAATATGTGGTCTTTTGTGTATAGCTTCTTTCACTTAGCATAATATTTTCAAGGTTCATCCATGTTGTAGTATATATTAGAACTTCGTTCCTTTTTATGGCTGAGTAAGATTCCATTCTATGACATACCATATTTTAGTTATCTAGTCAGGTCATCTGTTGATGGACACTTGGATTGTTTCCATCTTTTGGCTATTATGAACATTTCTGCAGCGAATATCAGCATACCATTGCTGTCTTTTTGAGTCACTTTTTCTGATTCTTTTGGGCATATATTTAGGAGTGGCATTGATAGGTCATTCAGTAATTCCACATTTAACCTTTCTAGGAGCTACTAGAGTGTTTCCCACAGTGGCTGAACTATTTTATGGTCCCCGTTAATGCTCAAGGGATTCCACTTTTCCACATCCTCACCAACACTTGTTATTTAACCTAAAAAAAAAAAATAACAAACCTAACCTAGTGCCCTGACCGGTATGGCTCAGTTGGTTGGGTGTCCTCTCGCTAAGTGAAAGGTCACAGGTTTGATTCTCAATCTGGGCGCATGCCTGGGTTGTGGGTTTGGGAGGGGCACATACAAGAGGCAACATACCTGTGATTCTCTCTCACATTGATGTTTCTCTTCCTCTCTTTCTCCCTCCCTTCCCCTCTCTCTAAAAATACAAAATACCAAGCTAGTACTGTGAAATGCTATCTTACTATGGTTTTGATTTGTGTTTCCCTAATGACTGATGATGTTGACACCTTTTCATATGCTTATTGGCCATTTGTGTTTTTTCTTTGGAGAATTGCTATTCAGGTCTTTTGAAAATAAATTGGGTTGTTGATCTTATGATTGAGTTGTTGTAGGAGTTGTGTATGTATTCTGGATAGTAAACCCTTACCAATTATATGATATACAAATATTTTCCCCATTTCTGTATTTTGTCATTTCACTTTATTGATAATATACTTTGATGCACAAAAGTTTTTAATTTTGAGCAAGTTCAGTTTATTTTTCTTTATTGCTTATGATTTTGGTGTTCGATCTAAGAATCTATTACCAAATCAAATGATGGGAATCCAATTTCACACTATTGCATGTGAAAATCCAGTTGTCCCAGCACCATTTGTTGAGGAAACTATCCATTCCCCGTTGAATGGACTTGGCACCCTTGTTGAAATCAATTGGCCATAGATATATAGGGGTTTATTTATAGACTCTCTCTTCTCTTCCATTGGTTTATATGTCTACCTTTATACCAGTACCACATTGTTTTGATTATTATATCTTCCTAATATTTTGGGGGGCTGACATTGTTTAATAAGATTATGTAGCTTTCAAGTGTAGAAAAATACATTTCTCTAGAAAATACTTACTGAAAGCTACTCTGCTAGGTCTTGAGAATGCCACAATTAATTTAAAAAACCGTTCCTGACTCAATGATAGGTTAATGGGAAAAAGAAATTCATAAATAAGCAATTACTAAAGCAGTATGGTTATGTAATAGTAAAGTATACCCTTGGTAGAGTTACATATGTGATACTAGTTTTTTTTAACTTTTTATGCTGAAAATTTTCAGATCTATAGAAAAATGGAAGGATAGTGTAACGAATACATGAATTCCTTTCACCTGGATTCCTAGCTGTTAATTAACATTTTGCCACATTTACTTTGTCTTTGTCTTTCTCTCTAAAAATGTAAGTTGCAGCAGACGACATGACATTTTGCCTCTAAATACTTTACTTCCCCGTTCATCTACACATCTGGGGTGGGGGTTAGGGGACACATAGGGAGAGATCCTTATGGGAGTAGTCCCTAAGCTAAATTTTAAAGGAAAGTTAGATTTTAATTGGATGAGTCAAAAAGATGTAGTAGTAACAGCATGATATGTGTGAAGTAATAAGCTGTTTGGTGTTGCTAGATAATAAATTTCAAGGAAATGGTGGCTAGAAATGGAGTTGAAAATGTGGGTGAGATCCACTTAAGAAAATAAATACTCATGATATATGACCTGCCCTTTTGAGAAACCTGGAATGTAACCTGTGAGTGATGGGGAGCTGCAGGGGATTTGGATTGGTCAGTTTGTTTTATAGATTGAACTACTGGAGCGTGTGCGAACAGAAGACAAGTGAACAGGGTGGGAGGCAGATGGAACCTGTGACATCAGCATGGTCAGAACTCATAAGGGTCTAGGTGTGGGTAAGAGGATGAAGGGAAGATAGATTTTTTTTGGTCATAATTAGGATTAAAAATAGCAGTACTTGTTAGGTGTAGGGAGTAAGGGAAAGCAAGAAGTTCAGGATGATGTCTATATTTCTTGTTTGGATGACTTGGTAAATGCAAGTGCAACCAACTAACAGAGAACACAGGAGAAGGAGCTAATAAAAGGAACAAAGTTATGAGTTTGACTTGGAAAAATGTTTATTTAAGGTGTCTGTGAGATGTGTAGGTGGAGCTGTCTAGCAGGTGGTTCAAGAGAGCAGGTATGAGTTAGGAAAGGCATGGCTTGAAGGTATCAAGTTGAGCATCACCAGGACTGACTTACATGGAATTGAAGTCATGGTTTTGAGCAGGATGCATGTGCTGTGCATGAAGCATGGGCAGCCAACAGAGACAAAAACAATTGTCAGGAAGCTGGGTGGAAAACCAGTGATGTACAGAATCATAGAAGTCACAGGAGAAGTTTCAGAGAGTTTATGAGACAACATCAGATGCAACAGAGCATTTCATTAAGACAAGACTTGAAAAATACCCTTTGTGCCAGGCAATTAATAGATCTTTAAAGTCTCAAAGCAGTTTCAGTAGAGTGAAAACAAGCACTAGGGACACTGAATTTTGCCTAAAATTTAACAGTGGGATAATTTCCCGTTTTAATATTGTTTGACATTATTGTTTTCAAATTAGAAATAATACTATTCTGCTATGATTGAATTTTTTTAATCCTCACCCAAGGATATGTTTATTGATTTTAGAAAGAGAGGAAGGGGGAGAGAGAGAAGGAATCATTCACTTGGGAGAGAAACATCAATTGGTTTCCTCCTGTGCACCCCAGTGGGGGGATCAAACCTGCAGCCTTGGTATGTGCCATAACTGGTGATCACACCCGCAACCTTTTGGTGCATGGGACAGCGCTCCAACCATCTGAGCCACCTGGCTAAGACTATTCTATGATTTAGCAAAATAATACCATTTTACATTTTCCTGAAACTTTTATTAATATCATGATTATCAGAAACTTAGTGTACTAAGTGTACTTATTTAACTAGTGTACTGTAAATGGTTAAATTGCTATTTATTTTATCTGAAATAACAGTTTAAACATATACAACTCATCCTTTGGAAACATACTCTTTAAAAATAGCGATCAGTGAGTATATAAAACCATTAAAAGGCATTCATCATTTGTTTATTAAATTTCTGTGTTGTCTCTTAAATTGATTTTCCCTCAACTTATACATTTCTAAAAATTTAGTCTATTAGGTCTTCAACTTGAAAAGGAAATCTAGATTTTTAAGCCAACTTCCCTGTTCTTTATTTTATTTTCTAATATCAGCTTTGTAGATAATGTTGATATGGTTTAACAAATGCAACCATTTCTCATTAATCTGTAAATATTTGAAAAATTTTAGTAAAATTAATTAAGACAAAGAAAACAGTCAATCCCCCAACCCCTATTTTTGGTATTATAGCTTTTCTAAACAGTTCAAGTATTCAATTTTAACAAACGATCCAACTAAGATAGTGGGTTTAAAGTGTGTATATTTATAAAACCAGTTACATATGTATGTGGGTATAAAATTATTTATGAACAGTAATTTGAGTCTGAGGAGGCCTAGTTTTATAAGCCTAGATATGGATAGTTTTATCCATATTTAAGAAGGTCAAATGAAAGTATGCATTGAAGGTATACATGAATTTTTACAGGATTTTTTTTTTTTTTAAGAAAAAGTGGGTTTGTGTTCACTTTAAGATGCTGGACACATTTCATATATGATAGTGAAAATTACAGTGATTTTAAAAAATATGAAATGGAAACAAAATTTCATCTTTATGAAATTTCATCTTTATAAGTGTCATTAATAGGAGGGCATTTGGCTCTTCGAACATGTTGTGTCCCATTACATAATAGTTTACCAGATTAAATGAAATTATTGATTTCTGCTTCATTACTGACATACATTTATGAGCAGTTTCTTTGGCACCAGAGCACAATGTCAAAGGTCATAACTTACTTTCTTCAGAAGAATAAAAGCTTTCAGATGGCACATCCCAGAAACCTTCATTGTGGCCTTTTGCTTTTTCTCTCCTGCATAGAATTACTAGAGAGGCATGGTTGAAAGAAACATCTCATAAATCAGCAGGAGAGAGCCATTACCCTCAAAGGCTTCTTAAAATCATTGCCTACTGGGTGGAATTCCACTACAGGGTAATATTGTGCTTTACCCAGATTTTGACAGTTTTTAATACAAAATGGTTTGTTGTAACATGCCTTTTTGTGTCTACTATTTTATGTAAAATATCTTTTATATTTTAGTTAAAGCATTCTGTTTGAAATAAGTTAGACTATTTCCCCTGTGTTAAATGTATAAATTGTTCTACTTTCCTATAAAGGTCAGGTCTCTGTGACATCAGGAAGGACCAGTAAAGAGATAGGGATGTGGATGTTTCTCCATCACTTAGTTGTGTCATGTAACTAAAGCTCTTGCATCAATGGCTGTATTTTCCACTTTTCATCAAGGTGTTTTTGGTATCATGTGGCTATAGCCATAGCTTTTACCATAGCTGGCATACCACTTTGCTCATGAGAATGTTACTAAACATGAATCTCATTTGAAAATGAAAAACTCTTAATTTCATAATAACATCTTGAGATTTAGGGATTATCAAGTTTTATAAATATATATGTATATATACACACATGAATACATACATATATACATATATAATACATTTTTTGTTATATGTATGCCTATAAAATTACTTTTTGTACATCATAATGAACTCAGCAGTTATGGTCCTAAGAACTCTTCGTATCTTTGTATGTTTTAACTAAGTAGAAAAAGAAAATAAGAAAGGCAAAGAAGTGATTTTTTTCCTTTTAGTAGTCTGGTCATTTAGACAAAAATTAAAAACTAGATTATACTCTAATTCTTGAAGATTAGATCCTTTCAGCACTTTACGGTAGTTTCCATATTATGACAGTGTTGCAGCATTCTGCTGAAATCCTCTTGATATTTTAAAACCTCCTCAGTGACTCCTTGCCTCCCACGCAACTAAGGGCTTTAGTCACGTAGATTAAGGAGGTAGGGAAAAGTGCTGTAGTATGCAGAGGAACTGTAATTTTTCAGCCCATATGTTAATTCTGAATAAAAACTTGGTTAACAACAAACTGGAATATTGTGATTGATACAAACCTGTATTTGAACAGGCGATGATCATCAGTCTAAATTCATTGATAAGTTGGTGGCAAGTGATTTTTCTATTTCAAGGAGAGTGATACTGTTTATCTGATAGTTTTTGGACAGTATCTGAAAAAAAATAAGTTAATGTGAACAATTGTTGAAATTTTTCTTTTGCTGGTAACATTTTGACAGATTTACTTCCATTCATCTCTGCATGTGTGTATATTATGTGATCATATGATGTTTTACAGTATTTACAGTTGAGGGACTCATTTTCTTTCCTTTTATTTGTTTATATTTTAATTTATTGGCATGACACTGGTTAACAAAATTACACAGGTTTCAGGTGCACGGTTCCACAACACATCATCTGTGCACTGTACTGTGTGTTCACCACCCCAAGTCAGGTCTCCCTCCATCACCACTCATTTCCCTTATACCCGCCTTCATCCCCTTGAGAATTTTCGTAAGTGTTGAGCATTTTATTATAGTAGTCGTGCACTTATTGAATAATTTACCCATGTCTTTTCCTTTAACTTGTGCCAGCTGTTCATCTGAATGTTTTATCACAAAGATTTCCTCTCACTTGGAGTCGCTGTTAATTGATAGACGAAGCCAGCAGTAGTAAATTCCTTTTTGAGTTTCTTTCACTGCCATTTTGGCTTAAAGATTAGCCCTTTTGATCTTAAAACCAATATTATTTTCCCTGCAAACCTCTAGTTTGGATCCTCAGTACTCAGGATGTTTTGGAGGCTATAATTCCAGAGTACTCTGGATGTTGTGATCCCAAATCAAAGACATTTATCTCTTCTTTTAAGGGGAAAAAAAAGGATTAGGAACTTCCTGCTGCTTTTGCAAACACTAAAAGCATCCTTTAGGGCTTGAAGTTGCCCTGAGGTCACTTTTACAAATGCTTCAAATACTCTCAAGGCCCCCAGTTAGCTCCAAGCTCTTGCTTTTAAGGGTAAGGGTTAGGATTCCTAATAGTCTAATAGCTTTGTGTATAGAATCAATGAATCAATCAGATTAAAAACATAGTTGGCGTTATGTAAAGAAAGTGTTCTTATCCCTGGAATAGGAAACAAATGTGAAAGCTTTGGCACTGAGGTCTTTGAATAATAATATTTTGTTTCATTATACAGCCTGTCATTGTAGCCTCAGTTAAATAACAAATATATTACTTAATAGTTCCTTTTTTTTTTAAGATTTTATTTATTTATTTTCAGAGAGAGGAGAAGGGATAGAGAAAGAGCAATGTATGGTTGCCTCTCACATGGCCCTCACTGGGGACCTGGCCCGCAACCCAGGCATGTGCCCTGACTGGGAATCGAACCGGGACCGTCTGGTTCCCAGCCTGCGCTCAATTCACTGAGCTACACCAGCCAGGGCTTAATAGTTCCTTTTTAAATAACATAAATATATCAGTACATATGATATTTTCTTCTTTTTTTTAATTTTTATTTTTAGAGAGAGGGGAAAGGAGGAAGAAAGAGAGCAAGAGAAACACTGACTGAGGACCTGGCCCACAAACCCAAGCATGTTCCCTGACCGGGAATCAAACCAGTGCCCTTTCAGCTCACAGGCCAGCACCCAGTCCATTGAGCTACACCAGCCAGGGCTGATATTTTCTGAAATGTTGTTAGAATTAGATAATATGAAAAGTATTTTACTATTTGAAGAAACCATTTGATTAAAAGAAGAATTACAGTGACTGTATTCAGTTATAATTATTAGAGTATCACATCTGTGCATTTTAAAGCTCATTTCCTAAAAAATTAAGGAGCTCTCTAAATGTATTTTCCTCAGAAGTCCCTCTTATGGGGTTGCCATTTGAATTCTTTAAACACAGATTTTTAAGGATTGTTTCCAAATTTTAACTTTGTGAAAAGCAAAAATGTTTATTTATTTCTTTAAGAAGCCACTGCTCAATTTCAAAGCATAAATAGAATGTTTTAGGTAGGAAATATATGTCATCTCTTACAGCTATTTTGAATATGTATAATTTTTAAGTGTAAGTGGTTAAGAGATTTGAATAGTTAAAATATGGACTAGATCACTATACTTGACATAATTAATATTTCAAAGCATATGTGATTCATAGCAGGGGAAATAATCTTTTTTTAGAAACTTAACCTTCCCTAAAGCTTTTCTCTGTTTAGGAAAAAAAAAAGATGACTTATCAAGATGGGGCAGTAATAAGCTCCTGCCTGGACATATTCCCTCTGCTCCAAATACTTAGCAATTATAGATAAAATACTAGAATAGAAAACTAAACAGATACCTTCTGGCTTAAAAACAAGAGGAACAACTATGGGAAGCCAGAACAGAAGAGAAATGTAGAGGGTTAAGTGGCCTGAAATTTCAGGCCTTACTTTACTTCTGGATCAGGAAAGACTTTAAAACAATTTACAAGAAGCCAATTTACCACGAAGAAAATAATAAATTTTTAAAATTTAAAAAAATCTTAAACTTCTGAATTTCAGAAAGATAATATAAGCCAGGAGTTAAATGACCAGCCACAAGCCAAATAAGATATATGCAAAAAATCTAAATGACAAAGGATTAGTAACCAAAATATATAAAGAATTCCTACAAATCAGTAAAAAAGAGTCAAATATCCTAAAGAAAAGAATGTGAACAGGAGGAAGTTCACAGAAGACAAAACCTAAATAGCTGATAAATATATGAAACTATGCTTTACTCACTTGTAATCAGGAAAGTGAAAAAAATAATTTTAAAGGTATTATTTTAGCCCTGGCTGGCTGGTGTGACTCAGTGGATTGGGCACTGGTTTGTAAGTTGAAAAGGTTGTCAGTTTGATTCCCATTTGGGGCACATGCCTGGGTTGCAGACCAAGTCCCTGGTTGGGGGCATGTAAGAGACAACCGATCTATGAATCTCTCACACACTGATGTTTCTCTCCCTCTCTTTCTCTCTCCCATCCCCTCTCTCTAAAAGTAATAAAGTCTTTAAAAAAAATAAAGATACTATTTTACATTCACTACATTGACAGACATCAAAATACCTGATATTTCCAAATTATGGCTAAGAAAGCTGATGGTAATCTAAAGCGAATATAAATGACAGCTATTTTAAAAAGCAGTTTGGCTGTATGTGGAAAAATTGAAAATGCATATGCCTTTGACTCAACAATTTCATTATTCGGTATATGTCATAGAAAAATTCTTGCCCATGTGCAAAAGGAAACATGTATAAGAATGTGTCTTGAAGCATCCTTTGTAATAATGGAAAGTTGGAAACAAATTACATGTCCATCAATAAAGATATGGCTAATAAATCATGGGATACAGTGAAATGAATTAGTTAAAATGATTAAAAAAATATATATAAATGTGATAAATGGCAAAGTAAGCTAAGCATAAAAATAAATTACACAAAAAATAGAGTATGATGCCTTTGTATGTAGACAGAAAGTATGCAAAACAGTACATATTTTGTTTATGAGTATATACATAGTATAAAATATTAATGAGACTGAGGATATTATTCAGGATAGTGGTTATTTCTGAGAAGGGAAAGATCAGGTTAGAGACAGGTATACAACCAAATTCGTAATGTTTTATATTTTAAAAAATTCTGATACGAATGTGGCAGTGTGTTAGTATTCTCTAAAGCTTGGTGGAATGTACAGAAGTGTTTGTTATGTTACTCCCTCTTCTATATGTTTGAAATAGTCTGAATAAACAATATTTAGAGGAGTGCTTTAAAATATAGTTCCCTATTTTGTCAGATAAAATGTCCTATTAGTGGCCTTTGAAATTAAATTATCTTATATGTCTGTAAATGTTTTTTGTTTGCTTGAATTGACAGCTTATTTTTAAGTTTTATCTTAACGATCTTTTTACTGTTTTTCTTCCAAGTCTTGAAAATACTTAATTTGCATAAAGGTTTGATATAAAAGGTACTAATAATCTGAAATAACATCTGCCCTCAAAAATTTATACCATGTGCTCACTCCAGCAGCACATATACTAAAATTGGAATGATACAGAGATTAGCATGGCCCCTGCGCAAGGAGGACATGCAAATTCATGAAGCATTCTGTATTTAAAAAAAAAATTAACACCATATCTGTGTTTGGCCCCAAATAGTTTTAAGTAGATTCAGCAGGACATTTGAGTTATCAATCAGATTGCTGCATGTTTAATTCAATTTGAGAAAGAGCACAATTGTAATAACTAGATGATACATCATTATTTGGATTGTCTTAATGATCAAATTGGATGAGCAATTAGGAGTCGAATCAGCTGCTTTTCAGTTACCTATTATAATGCCCAAAGAAAGCAAATCCACCTGAGATTTGTGGATTTGGTTTAAACACACAGCAAAGCTACATTCTAGAAAATCTTTGCTGCTGCAGAAAATGAGCCTCTCTGAAAGCTAAAGCTATTGTTTGAGACAGGGGTCTTTGTCTGTCTTTGACCATTGGTCAGTGAACTCTAACCAAGCATTTCATTTCACCATTTTGACTATAGTGTGAGTTGCTAGTGATTGATTTATTAACCCCTAGAGTTCGCATTCTTATGTCAAAGACTTATCAGTATAGAAAAGATAGTTGCATGTGAGTTTATTCATTTTATTGAAAAGGCTAAAATGCAGTTGTGTGATTGAAGAGGTTGTATTAAGGCCTGAGGAGCATTCATTGCTTGCTTGCTTATTTATTTATTGACAAAGAAAAATAAGAGTTTTTAAAATTATGTGCTATTGATTATGCTATTATACTTGTTCAGTTTTTCTCTAGTTGTCCCACTCCGCCCAGCACTCCTCACTCCCTCAGGCAATCCACATACCTTTGTTTATGTTTATTGGTCATGTGTATAGTTCTTTGGCTACACCATTTCCATACTGTACTTTCCCCAGGCTGTTCTGTAACTACCTATTTGTACTTAATCTCCTCACCTCCTCACCTATTCTCCCAAACCTCCCTCTCATCTGGCAACCATCAAAACACTTTCTGTATCTAATATTCTGTCTCTTTTCTTTTTGTTTGTTTAATTTGTTTTTTAAGTTCATTGTCCATAGGTATGTGTTTATTGCCTCTTTATTTTCATAGTTTTGATATTCACCTTTTTTTTAGTAAGTCCCTTTAGCATTGCATATAATAAAGGTTTGGTGATGATGAACTCCTTTAGTTTTTTCTGGACTGAGAGGCTTCATTTAGAATCGAAGGGCAGATTATCTTTGCAGAATAGAGCTATCTTGGCTGTAGGTCCCTGCTTTTCATGGCTCTGAATATTTCTTGCCAAATCCCTTTCAGCCTGCAAGGTTTCTTTTGAGAAATCAGCTGACAGTCTTATGGTGACTCCCATGTAGGTAATTAACTGCTCTTCTCTTGTTGCTTTTAAGATTCTCTCTTTATTTTTAACATTTGTCATTTTAGTTATGATGTGTCTTGGAGTGGACCTCTTTGCATCCATCTTGTTTGGGACTCTCTGTGCTTCCTGGACTTGCATGTCTATTTCCTTCACCAAATTAGGGAAGTTTTCCTTCATTATTTTTTTCAAATTGATTTCCAATTTCTTGCTCTTTCTCTTCTCCTTCAGGCACCCCTAGGATGCAACTGTTGGACCTCTTGAAGTTGTCCCAGAGGCTGCTTACACTATCCTCATTTTTTGGATTATTTTTTCCTTCTTCTGGTTCTGATTGGTTGTTTTTTTCTTCCTTACGTTCCAAATCATTGATTTGATAATCAGCTTCATCCATTGTACTGGTGTTTACCTGTAAATTGTTCTTTATTTCCATTAATGTATCCTTAGTTTCTGTCTGGATCTTTTTTATGCTATTGAGGTCCTCACTAAGTTCATTGAGCATCCTCATAACCAGTGTTTTGAACTCTGCGTCTGGTAGATTGCTGATCTCCATTTTGTTGAGTTCTTTTTCTGGAGTTTTGATCTGTTCTTTTCATTTGGGCCATGTTTCTTTGTCTCCTCATTTTGGTAGTCTCCCTGTGTTTGTTTCTATGTATTAGTTAGAGCTGCTATGATTCCCTGATTTGGTAGGGTAGCCTAATAATGTATTAGGTGTGCTGTAGGGTCCAGTGGCAGAGCCTCCCTTATCATCCAAACTGGGTACTCAAGGTGTGTTGTTCATATGGGCATAGTACACCCTCCTCTTGTAGTTGAGCCTTGATTGCTGTTTGCAGGTCAATGGGAGGGATTTACCCAGGCCAGTCAGCTGTAGGGATTGGCTGTGACCACTTACCACCAACCTCTACCCTCTGGATGATCAGCTGTGCAGGGGCAGGGTAGTGGTGCTCTGATGTGGTCTATAGCTGTCCCCTGGGTGCCCAGGCTGTGGGGTTTCCAAGGTGGTACAGGCCAGGATCAGTTACCACCTGTGTTTTCCCTGGGACCACCCTGTGTGAGCGACAAAAGCAAGCTGAGGATGGCTGCTACATGTGATGGGCTTGGAGGTTCCCAGGTGAAGCCATACTGTGAGTTAGGCTGGCTAGTGCTGGTGCCAGGCCTAGAGCAACTTAGCCAGAGGTACACAAGCTGGGGTTCACTGAGGTCAGCTATTGCTTGTTTGAGAGAATTTAGTAAGTTGTGAAGCATGAGCCAAGACCAGCTATTCACATGGAAAAGCCACTTAACAGCTTGTGTGCGGAGGAGCCTCAGGGGATCTCCAGGGCAGGGCAACCATAGTTAGCTAGACTGAGGGAATCTCAGAGATGGCACCTGCCTGCCAGGTCTATGGCTCTGTGGGGGTGGGCTCAGAAAAGGAACAGTGGCTTCTGGCTACCTTTCTGCCTGGGAGAAAGCTGTCTTCCAGCTCTTGCCTTGATGATAGACACTTCAGTTCCTCCCTGTATGTCACTGATGCCTTTCAAGCTGCTACCCCAGTGCTGGAGCTCAGAGGGAGTGAATCTGAGTAGGTGGTCCATGTGCAGGTTCTTTAAGAGGAACTGTTTGGAACTGCAGAAGTTTCTTCCACTGACTCAATCCCTGCTGGTTTTTACAGACAGAATTTCGGGGGCTTATCTTCCTGGCACTGCAACCCTGTCTGGGTGGCCTGGTATGGGGTTAGGACTCCTTGCTCCCATGATATCCCCCCCCAGATTTTATCCACCACACATTGGTATGGGATCAGCCCATTCAGCATCTCTGAATTTCTACCTCTCCTACCAGTCTGGATGGATGTTTTTTCTTTAGTTCCATAGTTGTCAGACTTCCATTTAACTAGATTTATGACAGTTCTGGTGATGGTTGTTCTATAATTTCGTTGTAATTTTGATGTACTTGTGTGAGGAGGTAAGCAGTGTTTACCTATGCCTCCATTTTGACCAGAAGTCTGAAAAATAGGAGTTTACTTAATTAATCTAAATTAATTAATTTAGATTAGAGTGCTTGACAGTGATGCTTTCACTTAAAGATCTCATCTGACTTTGCAATTGAAATGTATGGTTAATACAATTTTTTCCTCTAAATTGTCAACGAGAAACTCAGTTTGGGAGCGTTGATACTGAGCTCTCTTCTCATCATTTTCTGTCATTATTTATTCAACAAATATTTATTGAGCATCTACCAGGTATTAGTCATTTGTCAATTAGTCATTGTGCTAGGGGCTGGGGTGAGGTGCAGGGAACAAGGTAGATGGAGTCCCTGCCTTCGTGGAACATACACCCAAGTGGGGGAGATAAAATGAATAAATATATGTCAAGTGGTAAGACATGCAAAAAAAATAAAGCAGGGTAAAGGGGGAACAGAAAGCTGAGGTGGGGGTTAGTCACTGTTTTAAATAAGATGATCAGGAAAGGCCTTTCTGATAAAGTGATATTTGAGTAGAGACTTGAAGAGAGAGCACACCAGGTATGGGGATTTCTAAAAGAAGATTACTTCTAGGTAGAGAGAAGAACCAGTGTGAAGGATGTGAGGCTGGAGTGTGCTTGTGTGTTCGAGGAACAGAGAGGAAGCCAGTGTGGCTAGAACAGCATAAGAGAGAATTGCAGAAGATGAGGTCAGAAAAGTAAGTAGTGAGATTGACAGGGTCAATGTTGTAGTCCATTTCAGTGCTCCATTTTATTTTCCTTTTTGAAGATTTTATTTATTTTTTTAGAGAGGAAGGAAGGGAGAGAGGGAAACACCGATATGTGAGAAAAACATCAATTGGATGCCTCTCACACATCCCTAACTGGGAGTCTGGTCTCTAACCCAGGTATGTGCCCTGACCAAGAATAGAACCAGTGACCTTTCACTTTGTAGTATGATGCCCAAACCACTGAGCCATGTCAGTCAGGGCACTTTGCTCCATTTTAATTAGACTCAATTCAAGTATTATGCCTAGAATTATTTATGCTTTTCTTAACCATTTCATCTCACTGTGATCTTTTCCTTCTCTAGACCTCCCTCCATGTAATGTTCATCTAAGAGTCATCATCTACTTATTTAACTTTTTACTTATCACATCTGTGGTCCATGAGCAAATTTTTTGTGTACACACGTATAAATAATACATAGATATACAAGTACAAATATATATGTAGATATACACACACTAAAATTATTTTTATAATATGTACGCACATGTATACATATAAATGATTACAGGTGAGAGCTAAAACAATAGCCACCAGCTGAGAGATGGATACATGAGTTGGGGCAATAACCATGAGAGCAGAAAGTAAGTATATCAGTTGACTATCACTGCATAACAAACTACTCAAACATGGTGGCTTAAACTATAAGTACATATTATTTCACACAAGTCTGTGGAACAGGTGCATGGCTCTGCTGACATGAGCCAACTCATGTGTCTTCAATCAGTGGGCAGGTCTGCAGGGAGGAGGGATACTAGCTGGTATAAAGTGATTTCAATCCCTGTGGCTGTCTGCCTGCCTGTTGGTTGGAGAGTAGTCATCCAAGTGGGTGGAGGAAGTACTGAAAGAACAAAAGGAAGTCTCAAGGGGAGGGCATTCCACTGTTGTAGATGCTATGGAGTCCAAGTCAGCTGAGGATGAAAGAGAAGCAATTTGGTCCATCACTGATGGCCATGATGGGGTTGAGAAGAGAGGAGATGTACTGATGGAGGAGTGAAGTGGAGAAAAAGAAAAGGGTACAGAAGCTAGAGGCAGAGGCAAGCTTTAGAGACTGCATATATATATAGGATAGGGAAGACATGAGGAAGAATTAGAAGGCAGAGGTTATATTATAAGTGAATCAGGACTACAAAGGAATGGGAAGAGATGAACAGAATTAAATCCTTTATATAAAATGCTTCATTTAATCCTCAAAACAACTCTTTGAAATAATAAATTTAATTAAAACCACAATGAGAGGATTTCCGGCCAAGATGGAGGCATAGGTGGACACACTGTGCCTCCTTGCGCAACCAAAGGAGGAAAAACAATAATTTAAAAAGCAAAATAAACAACCAGAATGGACAGAGAATTGAACCAAGTGGAAGTCCAACAGCCAAGGAGTTAGGACATTTTCATCCAGACCTGTAAGCGGATGGAGCCAGGTGGAGAGCGCGAGCCGTGAGATGGCAGTTTGTCTGGAGAGACTCACGGCAGGCGCCCCTGGCCAAAAAGTGGCTGGTGCAGCAGGCAAAGCCCCAGGAAACAGCGGGGCCGAGAGTGGTGACTGGGTGGTCCCTCACTCACATGTGCAGATAAACCAGGAGAAGGAGCTGGGGAGCGGAGCAGAAAACACCTGTGGGGGTTGAGGCGACAGCAGGAGCAACTCCCAGCCACACAGGAGAGGAGAAAGTGACTGGGAGTTGGGAAGAGGGAAGCAAATGCCATTGTTACCTCCCAAGCCATGCCCCCTCAGACAGCATCAAAAGACAGCATAGGTAACCCTGCCCTGGTGAACACCTAAGGCTCCATCCCTCAAAGTAACAGGTACACCGAGGAAAAAAAAGTGGTCCAAATGAAAGAATAGAACAAAGCTCCGGAAAAAATACAAATAAGTGACCAAGAGATAGCTAACCTATCAGATACACAGTTCAGAACACTGGTAATCAGGATGCTCACAGAATTGGAAGAAAGTTGGTAGCAATTAGATGAACAAATGAAGGATACACTAAAGAAAATGAGGAGAAATGTGCAGGGAACCAATAGGGAAGAGAAGGAAACTGGGACTCAAATCAACAGTGTGGACCAGAAGGAAGAAACGAGAATTCAAAAAAATGAGGAGAGGCTTAGGAACCTCCATGGCATCTGTAAACATCCCAACGTCTGGGTCATAGGGATGCCGGAAGGAGAAGAGGAAGACCAAGGGATTGAAAACTTATTTGGGCAAATAATGAGAGAGAGCTTCCCCAGTCTAGTAAAGGAAATAGACTTCCAGGAGGTCCAGGAAGCTCAGAGAGTCCCAAAGAAGTTGGACCCAAAGAGGAACACATCAAGGCACATCATAATACATTACCCAAGATTAAAAATAAGGAGAGAATCCTAGAAGCAGCAAGAGAAGAGGAGACAAACACCTACAAAGGAATTCCCATAAGACTGTCAGATGATTTCTCAAAAGAGACCTTTCAGGCAAGAAGGGGCTGGAAAGAAGTATACCAAGTCATGAAAGGCAAGGACCTACATCCAAGAATATTCTATCCAGCAAAACTTTCATTTAGAATGGAAAGGCAGATAAAGTGCTTCTCAGACAAGGTCAAGTTCAAGGAGTTCATCATTACCCAGCCTTTATTGTATGAAATGTTAAAGGGATTTACATAAGGCATGGAGGGTTATCAACAGGGGAGTAGGATGGGGAGAGAATAGGAAAAAGTCAGAGAATAAGTAGCATAAACGGTAGGTAGAAAACAGGGGGAGGTTAAGAATAGCATAGGAAATGTCGAAGCCAAAGAACTTACGTGTATGACCCATGGACAAAAAGTAAAGGGCGGGGGATTGGGGGAGGGTGTGGGGCAGAGGGGAATAAAGGGAGGGAAATGGGACAACTGTAATAGCATAATCAATAAAATATATCCAAAAAAAAATCACAATGAGATACCACTTCACACTGGTCAGCATGGCCATCATAAACAAATCAACAAACAAGTGCTCGCAAGGTTTTGGAGAAAAGGGAAACTTAGTGCACTGTTGGTAGGAATGCAGACTGCTGCAAACACTGTGGCAAACAGTATGGAATTTTCTTAGAAAACTAAAAATGGAACTGCCTTTTGACGCAGCAATTCCAGTGCTGGGATTATACCCTAAGAATCCTGAAACACTAATTCAAAAGAATCTGTGTACCCCAAATTCAGAGCAGCACAATTTACAGTAGCCACGTGCTGGAAGGTAGTCAAAGTGCCCGTCAGTAAACAAGTAGATCAAAAAACAATGGTACATTTACACAATGGAATACAATGCAGCAGAAAGAAAGGAGCTCCCACCCTTTGTTGCAGCATGGAAGGAACCAGAGAGCATTATGCTAAGTGAAATAAGCCATGCCATGAAAGACAAATACCATATGATCTCATCTATAAGTGGAACCTAATAAACAAAACAAGCAATCAAAATATAACCAGAGACATTGAAATAAAGAACAGATTTACAGTAGCCAGAGAGGAGGGGGGAGGGGTAATGGGGGAAAGAAGGGGAAGGGTTGTCAAGGAACATGTGTAAAGGAACAATGGACAAAGCCAAAGGAGGAGGTAGGATTGAGTGTGGGAGGTGGGTATGGGTGGGGCAGGGAGCCATGGTGGGGGGAAAATGGGGACAACTGTAGTTGAACAAAAATAAAAGAAAAAGAAATTTCTGTCTTATGGATTAAGAAACTAAGACATAGAGACCTTAAGTAGCTTACAAAGTCATACAGTTATTTATTGGTGGATCTGAATTTATTGTTTCTTTCTCAGCCCCCACCATAAATTTTGATTTTTGTTTGTGTGAGTGTTTTTGTCATATCTGCTATATGGTCTTTTAGAGAGGAAGAGGCAAGTCCTCTGAAGGCAGGTATAAGGTTTCATTTCCTTCTACCTCCCTCTGTATCTTATAAAATTTGGAGATTTAGTATATTTTTTATTGATAAATTTGATACTAGGTAACATTTAAATTAATCAGGAGTCAGGTGAATGTACTGAAAGAGGTAATATTTTAGCTTATAGGGAAGACCTTTAGATTTGTTAAAAATGGAAGAGTGATTTAAAGACAAAAATATTTAAACATGCCTACAGTAAATGCCCTAGAACAAAAGGCATTTAATTCCAGGATATTGTAATCATAACCTAAATTTTAGAAAATGAGCTTTTAAAGACAGCTCTAGCTTCACATCCTTCAGATATGAATAGAAGAGAAAGACACAAACTGTGTATGAGTAATCTAGTGGTTTGGAGTTAGAGAACACTTTTCCATGAGTGTAAAAAAAGTCCTACAAATAACATTTAGCTTGCAGATAGACCTATTCAAGTTATTAGTTAATAAATGATACATGTAAAATGAAAAATACAGAATAACATTGCTATAGTAAGTAGATTAACATTAAAACTATTAAGAAACTGTGTTTAACAACCAGAGATGAGGAAATTGGTAGAAATGTTTGTGATTTCGAATATGGCTTTCTGGAAATTTTAAAGGCTTTTGAGGACATTGACTGATTTCTATTTTTATTTTTGAAGTTACAAAAGTAGTATATGCTTCTATGAACATTAAAGTAATAGAGAAAAAACTAAGTACAGTACTCAGTTCCTTGCAAGATAGTCACTGTTAATAGTTATATAGATTTTCCAGGACTTTTTTCTATGTATTTATAAACATACAGGGTGGAGCAAATACAGGTTTACAGTTGTTTATATGGAAAATAATACAGTATTTAATAATACAAGAATGAACTCTGTTTCGTATACTCACAGCTATAAACCTACTTTTGCTCACCTCTGTCTACTCGTATATGTCTACACACTCGGGTTTATTTCCCCTTCTGTTTTAAAAACTTTATTGAGGTATAATTGATGTACAATAAGCTGTACATGTTGAAATACACAACTTGGTGAATTTGGCATATTTATGTGCTGATGAACCTATCAGCACAATGTAGATAATGAACTACTCATAACTCCCAAAAGTTTCCTTGTGCATTTTGTAATCCATCTCTCCTTCCCATCTGCAGGCAACCACTGATGTGCTTTCTATTACTATCTATCAATTAGTTAGACTTTTCTAGAATGTTATGTAAATGGAATAATATAATATGTACTCTTTTGTTTAAATTCTTTGACTTCATAAATATTTTGAAATTCATCCATGTTATTTGTATAGCAATAGTTCATTTTTTTGTTGTTGTTCAGTAGTATTCCATTGTGTGGATATACCTCTGTTTGTTTGTTTGTCCACTCACTTGTTAATGAACATTTGGGCTGTTTTCTAATAGTTTGGAGTTGTTACAAATACAATTTCTATGAATATTCATTTACAAATCCTTGTATGATAAGCTCATTTCTTCTGGCCAGACACCTAGGAGTGAAATGGCTGGGTTGTGTAGTAGGTATAGGTATACATTGAACTTTTAAGAAACTGTCAGGCTGTTTTCCAAAGTAGTTGTAATCCTGTTAAATTGATTGCATTCTACATTGTTCTTTAACTTGTTTGTTTTGTCACTAGCCTCCTTGATACCGTTGGGTCATTATCATATCCTGACATCCATAGTTATAACCATCAAGAAATTTAAACTATTTGTAAAGTTTCCTACAGGTTAAAAAAAAACTATAATCCTATTAAATATTCATTTTCCCAGATAACTCAGAACTTTTAAAAACTTTATTCCACAGCCCAGCAGGAGTCACTTTGATATAATCTTGGCTAGGTGTATTTACTAATATAGTCAGCTTCAGTGCTTTGTCACCACATTTAAATATACTAGAACCTATTGCAATAGTTTCATGATTGTTTAGCACTGATTAGTGGAGCAGTGATTTGTTCCTTTGTTTTTAAATTTTGTTTCCCTTTATTTGCACCATTCATTCCTGATCTGTTCTTTTTCTTTGTCATGTTACTTGTCTTATTTCTTGTCATGTAATATCTTCCCTTTTATTTTTTGCATTTTGTTCTTTCTCTTTTATATCTTTCTCACTAATTCTTTTGCCTCAGTTTCTGTATACACTGACGCCTTCCATTAGCCAACATTTATTTGTGGGAAGTGAGATTTACCAGCCCTCTAAAGGGATTCTCAATACAGAATAGAAGGAGTCGCAAAACACTGCCTTAATGGCCTCCAAGCATTGGTGTGTTTCCAAAAGTCTTTCAAATTATCTGATGCCACTGATAATCATTTCCTTAAAAGAGACTCAGGGTTCCTGCCCTGGCTGGTGTAGCTCAGTGGATTGAGCGCGGTCTGGGAACCAGAGGGTCCCAGTTCGATTCCCAGTCAGGGCACATGCCTGGGTTGCTGGCCAGGTCCCCATGAGGGCCATGTGAGAGGCAACCATACATTGCTGTTTCTCTCCCTCTCTGTCTCCCTCCCCTCCCCTCTCTCTAAAAATAAATAAAAATAAAATCTTTAAAAAAAAAAAAAAAAAGAGACTCAGGGTTCCTGTTGAGCTGTGTGGAAAATTCACGTTAGGCTATAAATAGCACTCTGCACAAAGTTGGGAAATCCAGATTTACAGTTAGTCCTGAATATAGTTTTATTCATATCGTTCGTAATCCCTTCAGAATACCAGTCTTGGGTCAGATGGCTGTGAGGACTGAATATGATTATCATTATACAAAGTATAAGTATCATTAATTTCTGGGTCGCTATAAAAGATGCATTACATTTTCAAATACACATAACTATGTTTTTGCTGTTATTAAGAAAATCAGTTTTACTGTCTTTTTTCAGCAGGGTCATGTTGCTTTTATCAGAAAACCTTTTCTGTGACATTCATTGTAAGCCATCAAAGAAAAAGTCAGGCTGTTTGGCTATCTCCACTGCCAATAACAAGCATTAAAAATGTAGATTTTATCAGTTAGCTTTCCTTTGCTTGAATGAATGTGACACTCGACAGCAGATGAAATATGAGCTGCAAGTTTCTTTTGCCCCATTCCTATAAACTATGCATTGTTTTGATTTGGCTTATTGAACACATTATAGGGGATTTCTATATGGCTCTGGTCCAAAATTCTGTGCTTTTATTCTTCTGGGCTAAAGATTGCATGTAATTTAGTAAAAATTTCTAGGAGGATTTATGCTTTCCTCAGTTAAAAATGGTGTGCGAGCAGCAAATAGAGCCTACATCTCCCCTACCCAAATAATTCAAAGGCCTTTATAGGTCAAGTAAGAGTAAGCTATTTATGTAACAGCTTTGAATTGATGAAACAATTTAGAAAACATGATTGTATAAAATTGATTTAAATCACTGGTTGGATATGGTTAGACATGCTTTTACCCTAAAAAAGATGCATTCTTGGTGTTTGAGATAACCTTACATGCTAGTCCTATCATGAGGAGCCTCAATGTAGGTAAGGAAGCACTTTTAAAAATTTCACCTTTATTGAGGTATAATTGACATAAAAGATATTTGATGTATATGTCATGGTGATTTGACATATGTATACATTACAAGAGGATTCCCCTCATCTAGATAATTAACACATTTCATCACCTCACATATTTACCTCGTGTGTGTGTGTCAGAACATTTAAGTTCTACTCTCTTAATAAATTTTAACTTTACAATTCATTGTTATTAAATACAGCTATCATGTTTTGCATGAGATGTACAGACGTCGTTCATCTTATAGCTGAATGTTTGTTCCCTTTTTTCTTCCCCATTTCCTCTGCTCTGCCCCCCACCCCCACAGCTCCTAGCAACCATAGAAACAGAAAATAAGAAAAGTGAGAACTTTTATAAAACAATCATTCTCAAACAGAACTCAATAGCAAGTAAACCATGAAAAAACACATTTGCATTTGTACCTACTCATAATTAGTCTTCCATATTACTCTCAAATCTAATCATGTTTATATTTTGCTTAAAATATTTCATTGGCTTCTCATTGCCTTCAGAATGCAACCCAAATGCTTAGAGCTGTTCTTCTCAAATTTTAAACTGCATATAAGTCACCTGGGCATCTTAACAAAGAGCTGATTGGCATTGGGATGGAGCCTGGTACTTTGTTCTAAGAATAATTCTAAGGCTGATCCAAGGACCAAACTTAGAGCAGCAAAGCATTAGAGTATAAAAAGGCAAGGCTTTTCATCATCTGTCCCTGCCTGCCCAGTGACTGTGTCCTTTACTGCCCTGTCTCTCCATGACTCCATCCCCCCTCACCCCCTGATTCTTCTTACACCCCAAATTCCTACCACATGGAATTTCAGTTCTCTGAATGAACTTTGCTCTCCCATTGCTCTGTACCTTTGCCCATCCATGCTCTACCCTCTGCCTGGACCACTCTTCATAATCCTTCGCTGTTTACTAATCCATCAGCCCTTGACCACGTACATGTCACCTCTCTTCCAGACTCTTAGTCTTCACTTGATGGCCGGGGTGTTGTAGCATCCTGTGACTTTTACTTATAGGTAGGACCTTACCCATGTAATGGTCTTGGATTCTGAGTGGTTTTTAAGGAATGGCAAGTGGATTTACTTAGGCTAGACAAGAAAATCCATATTAGAGAATAATGAGGAATGTTGGATGAATAATTGCACAATTAAATTAATGTTGGTAACAAATAGGGAGGGAGAGATTGACAGATCCTAAAGCCCTGCTGAGGATGTTGGGAATGATAACAAATGTTCAATCAAGTGGAGGATAGGGGAAATTTGCTTTTGTTGCTGCTTCTAGGAACATTTAAAGGAGGGGAACTTGGAGAAAAGGAAATTCCCTGTTCTTTATGCGTGGATGTATGTTTCTACTGGGAGAATAGAGTCATAGCTGGATCAGTGTCTCTGTGCTAAAGTGCCATGCGCACTCCTTGTGTGGACCTCTTATGTCTCCAGGGCAGCCACTGGGGTGTCATTCCTTTTAAAGCACCATTTTGACTCCTGGCTCCACCATTTACCAGTTACATGACCCCAAACAAGTGGTTTAGTGTCTTTTTATTCTTTTCTTTTCATTTATTGATTTTAGGGGGAGAAGCATCAATTTTTGTTTTTTTGTTGTTCCATTTATTTATGACTGGGGATCAAATGTGCAACCTTGGCATATAGGGACAATGCTCTAACCAACTGAGCTACCCAGCCAGGGCCCGGTTTAACTTCTCAGAACATATTTTCCTACTTATAAATGAAGGTAATATTATTTACCTGTTAAAGTTTTCAGGAGTATTAAATGAGTTAATGTATGTAAGATATGTAGTAAGTTAATTCTCTCTTTTTCCCTTTAAGGGCTGTGGTTAAGCCTAATAAAAAAAATGAGCTACAGCATTATTAAAAGGATTTCATTATGTTGTGGACAGGTAGCCTAGAACTCACGGTCCACTTAATGAATTCACCTTAACAAGGATATCTGATGTGTGTGTGCGAGTGATTGTGTGTGTACTTTTTTTCTGTTATCAATTAAATAGTCTTGGTCTTTAACATCTATTAGAAGATGAAAGAGATACTCAGATATTTCATAGTGATTGATTCCCAGTTTATTAATTGAATGTCATATATAGAACATTTAATTGTAATAAATTGTGATGATGTAAACCTTAATGAATTGTACTGCATAACAGGCATTTACTAAATGTTGACTGATTACCAGGTAAGTATGTAAAAAAAGGAAGAAAAATCATGCCTTTTTATAATCTGAGAAAGCAATATATAAAAGAACAGTGGAGTATTCTCCACTGTAAAGTTTATCAACAAATAATTTAATATACTGCAGCTCTTGAATTGTTTTAAATGTCTTTGAAATAATCATTTGGAAAAGCAGAAATAATCCTAGTAGAAATATTTCTGCTGTAATTTAATGGACTTTGTATTTTTCTCATTATAAATTTATACACGGATGAAGTTGCTAAGTGACATGAGTTTTGTTACAAAACCTCACTCTTCTTAATGCTTTCTTGATCCTTCTGTTTCTTGGACTGATGCAAAGTGTAAAATTGCATGGAATGTTCTTCCTGCACAGTTGAGCTATTAAGCAGAACTAATTCTTTATGGAATGACAACAAGGCATAAGAAAGGCATCTCTTGGATTAGGCAATATAAGGCAATCACTTGGCAAACGGCTGAAGGGGAAGTGGTCTTGGTAAAGACAAAGCAATGGCCCTTTTTCTCTTCCCCTTGAATTCATAGGAGCCACACAAGTTGAACAGCTTTGAAGCTGGTTAATGTGGCTTACTAGGCATGTTTTTTTTTTTTGTGCTGTTTCCTGCTTGTTTTTGCCAGCAGAGGGGCCAAGAATAATCACTTGATAAACGCATTAGCATGTCTCATACACTTCTGTGACCACACACTGTTGCTGGGGAAACACATAATTTGAGAAGAGGAAAATCCCAGTTGGGTATGTCTTTCAAAGTGAGATCAGATTTTACTCCCAACTAATAGGATTCTGTCTAGATTATGAGAGTACCATATGGAGACTAATTATTTAAAAACATTTTTTTAAACTCAAGTGTAAGTAGCAGTTGGGAAAGATGAAAGGTAAATAGTGGTTTATGTTTATTTTATCAGCTCTAGAAAGGAAGACAAGGAATGTTGATAGTAATTTTATGATGGTTTAACAATTATAGAATACTGTTTTTATTTCCTTTGATTTTTCTTATTGACAGCCCGCTCTTTTTTATTTTGCTTAGGTGTATGATTTTCCTTGTTCTTAATTTCTTCCTTAAATTCCCACCATGACAGACCCTTTCTCTTAAAGCATTGCATTTCCATATCTACTTCTGTTGTTCTTTATGGTCCGCTGTGATGCCACCCTGGTTACTTCTCAGTCTCTGGTTACAACTGTTCTCTTTAGGGTAGACATCCTCAATGTGGCAAAACATAGGCCAAGGAGTAGCTAAGAAGGACTATAGTTCAGCTGCAGATGAGGATGTCAGGAGAACTGGTTATGACTTCAGCATTGCAAGTCTTCATTCAAAATAGCTCTTTCTATTCTGCTTTAGGACAGTGGAAGTAAGAATGTCACACGAATATGTGTGTAAAAAGAGTGAACTTAGCTTTTAGTGGTGAAGTTTAATCCTGAAGAAGCATTCAGATCTTCAGTAGTCTTGGTCAAACATAAATTCTAAAACCCTGTAGCTACTCTAGAAAGTCTGTTTATCATGTGAGGTTCCTTGGATCAAACCCATTGGTTACTGGACCAAATTCTACATAATTTCAAGCTTGGCCTGATGGACCTGTGTCAGGTTGAATGTTATGGGACTTCCCAAAATGAGCTTAGAATGCCAGGGAAGCCCCAAGACTGACAGATATCTTGCAGGATATGCTGGGCAGCAGCCTGGAAAAAATCTATGTTGGAATTACAATCCTATAGTGTACTGCTGGGCTGGGCTACTTAGGAAAGGCTGGTTTTTCAGATGTATATGTGTGTGTATGCCTATGTTTTCACATATGTGCATGTAATGCCTTACTGACTCCTCATTTTTCTAGCGACTCAGCAGAAGTGTGAAAGCCGTTTCACCATTTCCATAGGTAGAGGAATAGGAGAGCTCTAGGTTTCTTATTCCTCCTGTTCCTCAGGAACATAGGTCCGTTTCTAGTTATCAGGGTAAGTATTATTCGTGTATACTTTTCATGTACAAATTTGATCAGGAACATGTCTTTTTTTTGAAGTTGATTTTTTATTTTATATACAATAAAACATTTTGGGGTCCACATGCTATGAGTTTTAATATATGCATAGTCATGTAACCATCACCACAGTCGGTGTATAGAATAGTTTCATCATCCAGACATTCTCTGATACCCATGTAGTCATACCCTCCACATCCCCTAACTTCTAGCAGTCATTATATCTTGCATTTTCCAGAATGTCATATGAATGAAATTATACATTCTGTAGCCTTTCTGGTCTTGTGTCTTTTACTTGGCATAATGCATGCGAGATTTATCTATGTTCTTAAGTGTATCCATAGCTTGTCCTTTTTATTTCTGAGTAGTATTCCACTATATAGATCAACTACAGTTTACCCATTCACCAGTTGAAGCACATTTGGGTTGTTTACAATTTGGTGCTGTTATGCATAGAGTTTATATAAGCTTTCTTGTACATGTTTTTGTGTGAACATAAGTTTTCATTTCTATTGAGCAAATATTTAAAGATGAGAATGCAGTATGTTTAACTTTATTAAAAAACTGCCAAGTTATTTTCCAAAGTCACTGTATAATTTGTCATGGGGAAATGCAAATTAAAGCCACAATGAAATATCACTACACAATGAGATACTGCTTCTTTTTTCCATATATTTTATGTTCAACCTTCTTAGTATCTACTGATTATTTAATATATTCATGCTATTTTCTAGATTAAGGAGTTGCCTGCTTCAGACTTGTCCAAAGCCCTTTAGATAAAGAGAACATAACTGTCCTCATCCTTTTTCACAGGCGTGGTATTTGCTGGCTAATGTTAGTCTTTAAGTCCCAGCACATTCTTTTGCTTTATGATACATGTATTTATGCACAGATATAAATATGTCATTGCCTCCTTGTGTACTAGAACTCAAACAAAAATTATAACAATGCTTAAAATATTAACTGTAAGAAAATTTGGAATGACTTTAAATCATTTATAGTCTCATTCTAAGTCTTCTAGTTTCATACTAAGCACATTCCCATCATATCTAATTGTGAGCTAATTTTATTTCAGTAGACATTTAATGATGGGCAGTTATGTATAAAGCACTGTGCCCTTCAGGCCCATTGAAATCACTGCTAATTTTTGCTTATTTTAGGCGACAGATGATAAGTTATTGACACTTGTTCTTTTGTTTATTGTATACATTGGAAGGGGTGACAAAGATAGAAGAGTAGGGGGAACCTACCAAAAAGAGCCCTTTGTTTAACAATTAAACTTCAGCCTTACTAAGTTTCCCACTGAAAATTATGTATAATTCAGAACATAATCAAGGATAAAATTGCCCATGTTTGGTCATTTTTTGAATGGCTACAATGGTTGTAGACAGACCAGTACTCTCTATTGGTGCATAAACCCCATAATACCATGCTAGAAGATATATCAGGATACACTGAACTGTGGCTCTGGGAAGGTCTTTAGAACTGGAAGGTATGGCATCGATTGCTGAGAAGAGTACTACCATTTTGTGTATGAGGATACTAGGAGCCAAAGAGCTTACTTTTGACAGCTCATTTATAGCTCATTTATGACAGCGCTTGGAGAGAATACAGGTGCCCAACTATCATGAGCAAGGAGCATCCCTGAAAGAAGTCACACATATTTGTGTCTTTCCACAATGCCAGGTTTATTAGAACTCCCTAGTAAGCCAATAGAGTCACGCACAGGTTACATACAGAGAAGGGGTTATATGATAGACCAAGCAGAGCAAGCATATGGCGCAAAGACCTAGTCACTGGTGGCATCTGCAGTGGAGAAGGAGGCATCGGTCTCAAGCCGAGTGGATCACTACAGTGGCGGCACATGTTTGGCGTAGTGGCAGTTCTCTTGGGCTCTGAGATTGACCCATTGTACAGCTAGGCTTAAGTGTTGAATGGTCAAAGCTCTTGAGTTCTTATAGACAACAGTGGGTGGTGATATCACTCATACTGATGTCCAGTTGGAGTCCTTATGTGAATTGTTTTGGGCATTTTGGGCCCCATCCCGTTAGACACCATTACCTCAGTCTTTGTCATGTTGCCACTTGACATAACTGACATGGCTGACAGTGACTCCATACTGCATTGTCAAAAGATGTCCAAAAAGTTCCCTCTGCTCTTAGTGTATACACTGACCTTAGTCTAATTCTGTTTCTCAATTTGCTCTGCTTCCTACACTGTAGCTAAGATCCACTTGTGCCCTAACTCTGGAACCCTGGTGTGGGGCTTACGAAACATTCATACCTTTAATCTTATTCCCTCCTCAAAAGAGTCTGTGGGGTGATGACACTACCTTAAGGGATGTTATGACTTACCCAAAATTACGTGTTGAAGGCAATAATTGGGTTAGCCAAGACCAAAACTTACACCTCCTGACTCCAAAATCTCTCTTGATACCACAGCTACCTCTGTGTCAGTGATGTAGCTACTGAGAGCACATGTATGCCCCTGGAATTAGAGTGTCATGGAAGGGACCTTTGAGATCATGAGAGTCATTCAACCTCCTATCTAATTTGGAAATCTTTTACCATATTATTTTAGGTGAACAACAAGCATCATTTTTACATTGATTTTTATTACTAACAAATGTTTATTACACATTTATGGTTGCTCCCTATATATTCATTCATTTATTCAATCAACCAACAAACAATATTTCCTGCTGCAATCTTACTACTCCCTAAAGCAATTATCCTTTTCTATAACTGTAAACGTTTTTTGAATTCTCATGGAACTGCTCTTAAGTTTTCAAAAAAAGGCAATGTCTTTGTTTAAACATTTTCTTTTTTCATAGTCATATGGACTCACATCTTACTGTTTCACTCTTTGCACATCAGCGTTGGCCAGCATCAATCTATTAAGATTGGCCTTGTTGTCTAGTGCTAGCTCTTAGAGCATGCAAAAGTTTTGGTTAGACTGTTCAGATTTTATTAAGAATAAAAGAAATTGTAAGAGTGGAATTCTCTAGTCGAGCTATCATAAGAAGTTTGTCAGTACAATTTTTATCTTTTTTTTTTACATATAGTGTATCGCTATTTTTTCCCATGTAGTAACACAGTCATTTTAAGGGCTATGTGAGTTCCAGTAACTGAAGGTATAACAGCAAAAAGAAAAAAGGAATCCAGAAAATAAAGATAGTATAAGGAGCCTCTGAAACAACTTCAAGTGTACCAACATGCACATCAAGGGGATGCCAGAAGGAGAAGAGAAAGAATGAGAAATTGAAAACCTATTTGAAAAAATAATGACAGAAAACTTCCCTAACCTGGAAAAGGAAATAGACATACAAGTCCAGGAAGCGCAGAGAGTCCCAAACAAGATGAACCCAAAGAGACCCACACCAAGACACATCATAATTAAAATGCTAAAGATTAAATAGAAAGAATTTTTAAAGCAGCAAGAGAAAAACAGTTACCTACAGGGGAGTTCCCATAAGACTATCAGCTGATTTCTCAACACTTTCCAGACCAGAAGGGATTACAAGAAATATTCAAGATAATGAAAAGCAAGGGCCTACAACCAAGATTACTTTACCTAGCTGTGGGGTAGCTTTGCCTGAAGAGCCCCCTGTCCACCGTGGATGAGCATAAGTCTCCCAAGATATGATCTGCTTGGGGAGGAAAGGTGGCTGATCTCTCAAAGGAGAAGGATCAGGAGCCTTTTCCTCAGTGGGCTTTTATGGGGTTCAAATTGCACAGGAATATAGGTAAAGTTCATCAATCATTGTCAGGCAGTAAGGATCAAACAATAGATAACACACAAAGAACTATAAGGGCTTACATTCAGTCAGGATCAGTTAGCTAAAGGGCCATAAAACTTTGGGGAAACAAACTCATTTCATGCTTGGACCCTTATCAGAAAATTGAGGACATTCTTAGCAAAGCAGGTTTCACAGGATTTTATGTGTTCTTTCTTAGGCCTGATTCCAGCCCAGGGCTGCACCGCCCTCTGGCATTGTTTCAGTCTTAAGTCAGGCAGGGGAAGTAAGGCAGCCAAGAAATCAGGAGACTTCTTGAAGACAGGATGAGGACTCAGGCTATGTCAAAGCCAAGGGGTGAGGGGCCATCACCCCCTTTTTCTGTAGCTCCCCAAGTCCTTCCCTGGGGGCCCCTAAGTGGCTGTGCCTGTCTTTGGTCGTTCTTCCCTTAAGGAATCTTACCCATCATTGGCTAACCAGCCATGGACTCAGGGCCAAGCAGGATGAAGTAAAAGGGGCAGAGCAGTGCCCCTGCCAGGGAGAGAAGCTTTGTCTCCTTAGTGGCTTAGAGTCCCAAGGTATCTCACTCAGCCTTAGCCATGGGGGGTTATAGCTTCTGAAACCAGGCAGGGCAGTTCCCAACACCTAGCAGCACTATTATTTAGAATCAAATGATTTATAGAGAGCTTCTCAGAGAAGGAAAAGGTAAAAGAGTTCATCACCACCAGCCAATATTACGTGAAATGTTAAAGGGTCTTCTTTAAGAAGAGGAAGAAAAAGAGGAAGAGAGAGGAAAAGATAAAAAATATGAACAATAAAATAGCAATAAATACATGTTTATCAGCAAATGAATCTTAAAAATAAACAACAAATGAAGAATAGAAACAGACTCATAGATACAGAAAACATTTTGATAGTTGCCAGGTGCGAGGAGGCTGGGGAGGTGGATGAAAAAGGTTACGAGATTAAGAAGTACAAATTGGTTGTAACAGAATAGTCATATGGGTGTAAAGTTCAGAATAGAGAATATAATCAATAATATTGTAATAACTATGGTGTCAGGGGGTACAAAATTTATCAGGATGATGATTTAGTAAGTTATAGAATGTCTAATTAATCTCTAGGGCGTACACCTGAAACTAATATAACATTGTATCTCAACTGTAATGGAAAAATTTTTTTAATTATTTAAATTTAAAAAAATTAATAAAAACATTGCTGAACAGCAGTGAGTGGCCCAGCTGACAGGAGGGGACTTGAAGAGCTTTGTGTCACTCTTTCCAGGCATAGGAACTGAGTTTGCAGAGTACCATGTCTGGCATTTGTCAAAACAGGGTTGATAAAATATCAAAGAAGCAAAGAAATCTCAGGTATTATTAAAGGTGTCTTTTAATATGGATACTGAAGGAATATAATGATGGAAAATAATCTAGTCTGTAGAAACTTTGCATGTAGGATCTATTTCTGAAAGTCCCTGATACCCATTTAGATAGAACGTTTCTAATCTTTGTTTTGTTTACATTTATTTGGACACATGTTTTGATCTAAATACTACCTTTGAAAAGCAAATACATGCCCCTTAGCACCTTGTTGCCAAAATAGCCACAGATTCAAGCAGAATACTAAATTCCCTAGAAACCAGGTAAGAAGCCATTTACAAATTAGCTATTGTATAAATACTAAGTACAGCTGGAAAAAAAAGGTTGACACTGAAGTCACAGTGACCACATCTGTCTTGTGTTACATTTTTTTATTAGGCACATGAAATTTTTTATAAAACAATTTTTTAAGAAGTACACATTTATTGCCTAACCTTAAGGACGTAATAAGTTTTCAACTTCTCTTTGAAACTTGTACCTTGGTTGATTTTTACCTCAAGTAGGTGAAGCATCAGTTGCCTTGATGCTTTGATAGATGGATCAGGTCTCTTGGTTTACTTACTGTTTGGTTGCAGGTCAGTCTTCAAGTTTGAAGACTGAAAGCAAGTTAGAGACCCGATGAGGTAAGAAATTACTACTGTGGTTTGATTAGGAAAGCCTGCAGTAGACAAATGCATGATTTAAAGACCAGTGTCATAGAAATAAGCTTTAAGCTAACACACACACACACACACACACACACACACGACCCTGGGATAAAAATTTCTCTGTTTTTTTGATGAGCCACTTACAGATTTCCCTGAAACTACTGACTGGTGACTTAGATCTGTGGAAACAGCACAGAGTTGCTAGAACGTGATGACTACTGGCCATGTTCCCTTGCCATTTAGGACTTTCTGAGGAGGAGTGTGGCAGTAGTAACTGATACAGTCCTTGGCTAGCTGAGGCCTCCAGAACCCCTGACTGAATCACCTCTGTAATCCCTGCATCAAGATTCTGACTGATTGAAATATTTTTTGTTTAGTGAAAGAATATTTTAAATGCAATTTACAGAAGTGATTTTTTTTTTCTTAATAGAGAATAGTCTGAACTTTTTTTAAGTTACTGAATGGCTTGTCATTTCATACTGTATTGATAATTTTTAGTTGCTTTTAGATTCAACATGTATTAAGTATTTCATTCATTGCAAACTTTTAGAAGCATGGATGGCACATTAGTTTAATATTGTAGTTATATATTTTCAGTGTAGAGACACATATATGTTGTTTTTTGATCAAATAAAAATTTGGAGAACATTTTCCCCTTTGCATCTTTGACCCTTTTTTCCCTTTGACTATAAATCATAGAAGCAAATATTAAGTAGACAGGTGAAGAGGAGGAAGTCACAAATAAAATAGGCACTTACATTTATTGTGTTTGCAAGGTTGTTTTTGAGAATGCCGCATGTTTCTTAAGACCTTATTTCTTGCCTATTTTATAGAGCTCTGGCCTCTTAAACAGCACAGCTTTAATGACTTTTTGTGGGGCTCTTGGTTTATGTTAGCACTGACTGTGGAGGGAAGAAAGAGGTCAGGTTTCACAAGGAGGCGGTAGACTTGTAAAAATCATACCTAACTGGCAGAAACAAAGTCCACATCAAGGAAAAAGCCGAGATTTGCATAAGGACATGAGATGTTTTGCCCTTTAAGTAAGTACAAAATGTTTTGATAAGGCCGAAAATAGTTTGTGAACTAAAGTTTTAGGAGGTTCTAACATTCATTGTAAAGGATCTATTCCTTTAGTCAGCTTAATGCCCCACTTAAAAAAAAAATCAAAGTAGAAAAAAAAATATTTTGAAGGAAACTAAGTTTAAGACTATTATGCTATATTCATATTTACACGCTTTTCTAAAGTTTCTAAGTTTAGATGTAAAGGTTTTATTCAGATATTCTTTTTCTTGTAATTTTCAGATTGAGGGCACTGGTTGAGGAGAGAATCAAGTACCTACAAATCACAGGTGATGTCTACCCAAAGCATAAGTTGTTCAAAATGCTAAAAAGGAGGCGGATTAAAATTAAGGATGAGGGGTTTTATCAGGTAGTAGGGCAACAGTAGAAAACTTATGAAGACATGTCCATATAGGCATATAAAATTTATTTTAAAATGTCACTAGTTTTTCTCAATTGTGTATATTACAGAAAAAATAAGTACCCAAAAATCACAATACATAATCCTACCACTAGAGATTTGAACTTAAGTACCTACCTTCCTGTAATATATCCCCTAATATTTCATTGTTAAGGTAGAGGATTTTTTCCTAAAAATAATTTATCTATGCACATTAAAAATGGGAAAATTATTTCTCTTTCTCTGCATTCTATGTACCTTTATGTAAAAGCTACATAGTCTGGCTCAGTAGAAAAGAGAAAAATTTTTAATCTTAAACTACTCTGCCTATGTTAGAGCTCTAAAGTTTATTTTTATTGCATAGTGGTCACTGACATCCTTTGTTTGCCTTTCTTTAAGTCACAATTTCTAAATTAAAAATAGTACATTCATAGCAAGACACATCCTACTACTATTACATCTCCAGCACCATGACTAGTTCACTAGGTGTCTAGCTGTGGCTTGACTACATGTTCATGTTACCCTATCTGTGTGTGTGTACACATATGAATGTATGTGTATATAATTAATGTAAGATTCTTATAAAATATTAATATCTTGATTTTACTGAGGTCTACAGAGTTTTGAGGTTGAGTAACTTCCAAGGCCACACAGCTCATGATGCAAAGCTGTGATTCTTACCCAGATCTATACATTTTAAAATCTGCACCCTTAGCCACAAGGCCATACTGCTGTACTATCTCCCTGTATCCACCTAAATCATTCCCTGTATTGTACTGGATTTTATTCCTGATATTCTTTAAACCAGCCAAGGTTAAAATTTTGCCTTATTGTAGTATCCTTTACCTCAATTTCCTAATGCCTTAACTTCTATCATCAAGAAACAAGAATAAATTAAAATTGGAAAAACAAATACTATTTCTCCTAAGTTCATTCCAACAGAGCCTGAGAAATTAAAAAAATATATTTTCTTTGCTAATTTTACATATTATACTCTGCTGCTTTTTTTAGGCAGGTATTATAAAAACTCAAGAATGTCTTTAATTGAGTCTTAACAACAGCCTAACGTGTGAACCATTAGTTAAATCAGGATGAATAGATATTTGAAAGTGTTTATATTATTAATCCCTGACCTGATTTTATAGCTTCCCAGTCTTCCATAATATGTCCAGTTTCTTCTCATTCTTACGAAGTGATAATCTGTGATGGTGAATCACCAGTCCACCTGATCTCTTAACATGTTTTTTGGTCTGGCACCAGACTGTCTGCCAACCTTCCATATACAGTAGTACCTTGGTACTCATTAATTCGGTCCGACAAGTGGTGAGCAAGCAACAGTTGATGAAGCATTTTCTCTTGTGGGGTAGCATTGTGATTCATACAAGTACTGGCAAGTGCAGTAAGTGGCAAGCAAGCGCTGAGTGCTGAAACATTTTCTCATCAAAATACAATGAGTATCAGGTTTGATGAGTTCTGAAGCCGACGAGTACCAAGGTACCACTGTATATGTATCGGCCAGAATACATTTGGGTCCTTTTTACCATTTCCCTTCAATTTGTCATGGCCAAATCTTCTTGTTCAGTGTACAACGTCTCTTATTTGTGCCCTCCCTTCCATTTCTGCAGTCTCTCCATTATGCAAATTCACAATCTGCTCTTCTAGTAGCCTCTTAAATGGTTTCCCTACCTCTGAGCTCTTTCTAAGTATTTGGCCTTTTGTTGATCAAAAGTATATAGTCTTAGAACTAGGATGATAACAATAAAGAAATAGTTTGTATTCCCAATTGGGTGCTTGGTTTGTTGTGGGGTAATCAAGGAAGAAATTATTCAAATAGGCTGGAAGAATTGCTTTATGAAGTAAAGTTGAAGTCTACTGGATATTTCAGTCTAGAGAGGGAAAGGCTGGAGAAGAGTAAGGTAAAATTACCACATCAATGGCCAGAACTAAAAGTCACCCCCTTACACATGGAAAAGGTATTATGGGACCAATAAAAGAGATTAATACTTCATAAAGCAAGCATTAAATTTATAGAAACTTAGGTCCTCATTAATTAATTGTAGGAAAATGAGCTTAGATTATTACTGAGAAATCAGGCTATTGTGAATGTTAACCTGATATTTCAAAGAAAAGTATAACTACACCTGATATTTTGGAGATAAATATAACCATTTGTTCTCTGATTCTTCAGTAGGAAGGGCATTGGTTTGATCTAGAATAAAAATGTTTTAAAATAGATTAACATCCTAGAAAATGATTATAGCAGAAATTAAGAAGAATTGTAATGATTTTTAGAATTTGATGTTCTTGAATAGGGGTTCTCAGACATTTTATTCTCACTTTTTATTCTCTTAAAATTAATAGAGACCCCAAAGAGCTTTTATTTGTGTAGGTTATATCTATTGATACTTATTATTAAAAATTAAAGCAAAATTTTTAAAATATTGATTAATTTACAAATAACACTGATTCATTACATTTTAAAAATTTATTTATTTTTAGTTATGATTATGCTATTACAGTTGTGATTTTTCCCCCTTTGACCCTCCCCTCTACCCGACACCCCCAACTCTCTCAGGCAATCTCTACACCTTTTTCATGTCCATGGGTCATGCAGATAAGTTCTTTGGCTACTCCATTTCCTATACTGTACTTTACATCCCCGTGGCTATTCTGTAACTACCTATTTGTACTTCTTAGTCCCCTCACCTCTTCACCCACTCCCCCACAACCCCTCCTATGTGGCAAGCATCAAAACACTCTCTGTACCCATGATTCTGTCTCTTTTCTTGTTTGCTTACTTTTTTAGATGCAATTTTTGATAGATATTTATTGTTCATAGTTTTCATCTTTTTCTTAAATAAGTCCCTTTAACATTTCATACAATAATGGTTTGATAATGATGAACTCTTTTAGTATTTTTTTTTGTCTGGGAAGCTCTTTATCTGCCTTTTGATTCTAAATGGTATCTTTGCTTGGTAGAGCAATCTTGGCTTTAGGTCCCTGCTTTTCATGATTTTGAGTATTCCTGCCAGTCCCTTCTAGCCTGCAAGGTTTCTTTTGAGAAATCAGCTGACAGACTTGTGGAAACTCCCCTGTAGATAAGTAACTTTTTTTCTCTTGGAGCTTTTAAGATTCTCTCTTTATATTTCAACTTTGGCATTTTAATTATGATGTGTCTTGGAGTGGGTCTCTTTGCATCCATCTTGTTTGGGACTCTCTATGCTTCCTGGATGTGCATGTCTATTTTCTTCACCAAATTAGGGAAGTTTCCTTTCATTATTTTTTCAAATAGAGTTCCAATTTCTTCCTGTTTCTCTTCTCCTTCTGGTACCCCTATGATGCAACTGTTCGACCTCTTGAAGTTATCCCAGATGCTGCTTATACTATCCTCTTTTTTTTTATTCTTTTTCTGATGAGTTGTTTTTTGCTTCCTTATGTTCCAAGTCATTGATTTGATTCTTGGCTTCATCCACTGTATTGTTGTTTACCTGTAAATTGTTCTTTATTTCAATTAGTGTATCCTTTGTTTCTGACTGGATCTTTTTTATGCTATTGAGATCCTTGCTAAATTTCATGAGCATCCTTATGACCAGTGTTCTGAACTCTGCATCTGATAGATTGCTTATCTCCATTTTGTTTAGTTCTTTTTCTGGAGTTTTGATCTGTTCTTTCATTTGGGCTGTGTTTCTTTGTCTCCCTGTGTTTGTTTCTGTGTATTAGGTAGAGCTATTTTGACTCTGTGTTTTCATAGTCTGGCCTAAAACTAGTAGGTGTCCTGTAGGGTCCAGTGGCACAGCCTCCCATATCACCCAAGCTGGGTAGTTGAGGTACCCTTTGTGTGGGCTGAGTACACCCTCCTCTTGAAGTTGAACCTTGGCTGCCATTGGCAAATCAATGGGAGGGATTTACCCAGGCCAGTCAGCTACAAGGACTGGCTGTGACCACTGACCACCATCTCCATCCTCCATAGAGGATCAGCTCTGCAGTGACAGGGTGGTGGTACCCTGATGTGGTCTGTAGTTGTCTACTGGGTGCACTGGCCCTGGGAATTTCTGGGTGGTACAGGCCAAGGTCAGCCCCCACCTGTGTTTTGCCTGGGGACACCCTGCCAGAGCTGTAAATCAATCTGAGAAGGCTGCTACTTGTGCTGGGCTTGGAGATTCCCAGGAAAAGCCAAGCTGTGAATTTGACTGGCTGCTGCTAATGCTAGGCCTGGAGTTCACTGAGGCCAGCTGTTGCTTATTTGAGAGGATTTAGGAAGCTGTGAAGCCTGAGCCAAGACCAGCCATTCATATGGAAAAGCAGCTTGGGTGGGCTGAAAGTTGGGTGGGATGGAGTCTCTGGGAATCTCCAAGGTTGGTCAAATAGTGTTAGCCAGGTTGATGGAGTCTCAGCTTGCTGGTTCTGTGGGCAGAGGGTTTAGAAAAGGGACAATGGCCTCTGTTTGCTTTGATGCCAGACACTTCAGTTTTTCCTTATATACCACTGGTGTCTTTCAAGCTGCTACCCCAGTGCTGGAACTCAGAGAGAGTACGTCTTTGTAGGTGAGTCCATGTGTGAGTTCTTTAAAAGGAACTGCTTGAGGATCCAGAAGTTTCTTCTGTTGATCAATCTCCACTGGTTTTTGCATCCAGAAGTTATGGAGACTTATCTTCCTGGCACTGGAACTCTGGTCTGCTGGGCCTCTTGTGGAGCTTGGAATCTTCACTCCTGAGATACCCCTCCTGAATTTTTATCCACCACATGTGAGTGTGGGACCAGCCCATTCCTTGTGTCCACCCCTCCTACCAGTTTGGATGTATGTGGTTTCTTTAATTCCATAGTTGTCAGACTTCCATTCAACTCGATTTCTGATGGTTCTGAGTGATGGTTGTTTTATATTTTAGTTGTAATTTTCGTGGTGCTTGTGTGAAGAGGTGAGCCATGTCTTCCTACACCGCCATCTTGACCCAAAGTCCTCATTATATATTAATATAATACATTTAATAAACACAACTATTTTCCAAAGCAAAAGAAAATTTAGTCAGAGTGGCACTGTTTTGGCTTAATAGAAGATGGCTGGATTCATACATGTATCAGCTTCTGCATTGAGTCTGTTGTGATGTCATCCATCATGTCGTTTTTGGAAAACACTGTACATGCAAGAGAAATGAAAATGAAAAGGCGCATAATGGTGATTATGGGAATGGTTTTTACCTTGTGGATCCACTGACAACAGCCATTTGAGAACCACTGTTCTTCAGGAAGCAGAATTTTTTTACTACACACAAAAAGTCACTTTACTTTCACTCCACCCTTTTTGGAAGAATATTTTCTAAGAATATTTTCACCATTATTCACTGGCTGTATCCTATTCTTCTAAAGACCTGTTACTCACTTGCAAACTAATGAAGTCAAGTCCAAGGCAGAATTTTTTAGTCTTTTACCCTTTCCGGTCTAATGAGGCATAAGTCATCTAGACCATAGTCCTTCTACTTTTGTTCATGACTTTTCATTTTACTGATAAACCATGATAGCATATATACTTTTTGAACTGGAATCTGAGGAGAGGCAGTGAGACCATCATTGAGGCCCGTCTTTTGTGTCCTGGGAGACTTAGTAGAGGGAAGGAAAACCACACTATTACCTGGAGTCTGGACTCTGTCAGAATGTAAAACCATGGACCCTGACAACCAGTTCCTGGAGGCCAGCCTAGAGTGGTAAAGAATTATCTCTGGAAAATATCAACACTTCAAGATTTAGCTTTACTTTGGAAATAACATAAGTCTAAAAATAGTCTCGAGTCTCTCTACCTTTTGTTCATCAGCACACCTTTTGTCTTTTCTGTCCTTTTTATTCTGCAACATTAATACCAACCCCATTTGATTCCAAACACAGAGTCCTTGTTTTCATTAAGATATCTATAGACTCTCACGCTTCTCACTGCCACCACCCAGTTCTGTCATTCCTATTTAGACAGCCCGTTGGTCTTGATTCTAGGCTCTTTTCTCAGTCTATCCTGTGTAACAGTGCCTGATTAATTCTTTCCAAATGCTACTATCATGATACTTCTTCACTCAAAAATCTTCACTGATGTCTTAATTTGTACTGTGCTGGAAATCTGCTTTATTTCTACTCTCCTTCCACTTTCGTCATTTTCTTCATGTCATTCCTATTTCCCCCCTTCCATTTAAACCCAGTATATTATTCAAAACTCAATTTAAAACCCATCTTTGTAAATAGTTCTTACCTGTCTAATCAGAATTCATTGATTTCCCTCTCCTCTGAAATAGATTAGTATTTGAAGTTTGTACCTCATAGTTTGGTATGTAATTAAGTACCATTATTAATTGGTTTTTTTGTTTGTTTCAGTTATCTTAATTTTTTTTCCTCCAAACAAGTTGTAAGTTTCTTAACTTGGTTAGAATTTTACCTTGGGAAAGACCGGACTCCATTGTTTGGGCAACTGCTCAGTGGTTTTTCCACAATTATTCCCTAAATTATCTCTGTGATAATTACGTTGTGATGGTCTTAACATCCGAGTAAGAATTCAAGTATGATAAATGACATCTAGTATAATGCTATTTCCAAGTATGGCATAATAAGTTCATGTACTTATTCTGAATTTGTCAAACTTTATCTTGTAGCTATTTCTGCATTTGAAGTTCAGCCAATTTCTACTGAGGTCCAAGAAGGTGGAATTGCTAGATTTGCATGCAAGATTTCATCAAATCCTCCTGCAATTATAACATGGGAATTAAATCGAACAACTCTACCTGTAGCTATGGACAGGTAAAGGCAGCTTTTGTCTTTGGAGAGATGCAGGAGTAATGAACACTTTATCATGTACTCATTTTTATTTACAATGTCAATAATCAACTTCTTAAGACACTTCTAAATTAGACAAAGAATTAGATCATCAGTCTCTGGAATATGGGGCATAATTCCTATTTTGGAGGATCAGATCAGAATTCAGAGAGCCTGCCTTACTGCTTTGTTCCTTTCCTCAAATATCTTTTCCAATCATAGGACCACTTGAATAAATGGATTGCAGCCTAAGGATTTGGAAAACCAAATTAGACTTTCACAGCTGGCAATAGCAGTGCTGATGAAAAGGATCTCCCATGTATGCCCTGGTAGATGCCCAATTTTGTCTCCACTTTCTGCTTCCCAGTCCCCTCTCCTCTACACATGCACACGCACAGCTCCCAAGGTTCTGAAGGTGGTTGAAGTTTAAAAATCAAGAATTTCGTAGCAATTCAAAAAGTTTGATTCCTGTCCTAATGAGTAGCACTCTTCCTATATAGGGAAAAAGCATTTGCTAAAATGGTAGGGCACATAGATGGAAGGACTTATTCAAGGAAGTACTTTTTTTTTTTTAAACTTACATTTAGGTATACCTTGGAGAATACATAGATACTAATAGGCAAAAAAGTCAGGAATCTGAAAAAATCATAGGAAGCTCTAGGCCACCAGTTAGCTATATCTAAGCTATCATGTCAAGTGAGACTGTGTAAAATTAGGCTGATAGATACCAAAAACCACACACTGCATAGTTATTTGTTTGAGAGAACTGTAATGACCCAAATGAAAACAGTTCAATCAAGCTAATATTTTAAAAGGTCTTTAATGTGTTTCATTTGGTGATTTAAAAAAGGTTGAGTGTACAGGGTCTGGCACAAATAATGCCCTATTTTATTACAAAATCTTTCATTACACAATCATAAGCATGTACTTCTGTAACCTAACAATATCACACTCAAGCACATCATATGACATTTTAGGTGAAATGTTCAAATTAAAACTATAAATTATTACACACCCATGTTATTACCCTACCAACCACAGTCAAGCAGGCATTACTGCTACCAGACCCTGTATTAAATCTTATTATAGAATATATGTTAAAATAGAAAATAAAATCTACCATAAAGTGTTTAGTCATCTTTCTTCTCCTAACAGGATAACTGCCCTGCCAACAGGAGTATTACAGATCTATGATGTTGGCCCAAGGGATGCTGGAAATTATCGTTGTGTTGCTGCTACTGTCACTCACAGGCGTAAGAGTGTGGAGGCCTCCCTAACAGTGACTCCAGGTACTTCAGAGAAGTTTGCTTTTTTGTTTTTGTTTTAGTTTTTAATGGCACAGCTATTAATTTTTATTCTCTGGCTATAATAATATGCCATAAAGTAGTACTTTAATTTTATTGAAAATATTATAATCTCTTAGGAAATGGTCATTTTTATGTATAAGCTACTTGCTTCTTTCGGAGGCTGACTTGTTTTATGTTAATGTCAACATCTTTAAGGAAGATTGAATATTTTTAAATACTTCAGTTTTTTAAAAATATATAAAACACAGAAAAGAGAATAACAGTCATCCATTTCCACCAGAGTTGTCCATTGTCATTAAAGAGATATTTGTTTCCAGTTTGGTATTTTCTGTTGTAAGAAAAATTATAATTTGCATTTATGACAATAACGCATGCTTATTATGAAGAGTAATGTTTATAAAAGTAAAAAAGTACAAACATACAAGTTTTAAAATATCCCCAAGTCTAATACTCAGAAATTATTATTGTTAACATTAAGTGAACATAATTTTTTATATTTTACCATGCATGAATATAATTAGAAAGGAAATAGCTAGAGATATGAATATGAATAAAGAAATACATATATTATTAAAATGGAATCATACTTATCGTGCTGGTTTCTATTTTAAAATAATTAATTTAAATTTACTTGAATATAGTGGAAGAAAACTTGGACTAAAGTCACTGTTAAACTTCATATGAGTGTTTTCTCTTCACAAGAGATACTACTTTCGAAAAGATCTGTTAAGTTTAAAACTTTCTTAAAAAACATTAAGAGACTGAAATTATATTTTTAATGCTTTGTTTGAATTTTAAGAATATCTGTTAGCTCCCTGGTATGAAAGATAGAAACAAAAGTACTCATACTCCTTCCCTCCTCCCCCTGTCACATGAATTCTTAACAAGATTAATGAAAGTATTAAATAAATGTTTGAACCTCAATTAAAAATAAATGAGTTAAAAAAAAAAATGAGTAGAAACGACCCAAATGTTCATCAGCTGATGCATTAATACATAAAATGCATTTTATTAATATAATAATATATTCTGTTGTTACTCAATAAAAGATGAAAACATGTTCCATTTTGAAAACATTATGCTGTTAAAAGAAGCCAGCCACAAAGGACCATGTAATGTGTGGTTCCTTTTCTATGAAATGGGTAGAATGGGTAAATCCAGAGAGACAGAAAGTGAGTTGGTGGTTGCCAGGCTATGGGGAGAGGAGATTGGGGAGTGACTGCTTATGGGTATAGGGTTTCATTTTAGGGTAATGAAAGTGTCTTAAAGTTGATTGTGGTGATGGTTGCACAACCCTGAAAATACTAAAAACCACTGAATTGTACTCCAGATGGGTAAATTGTATGTTAAGTGAGTTATATCTAAATTGTTTTAACAAAAGAAAAATAAATAACTTAAGAATAGATATTTTCATTCATTTCACTTACATTTTACTTACAACTTATTTTTATATTCTGCCTTTTCCTCTCCAAAGCTAAGGAGTCTAAATCCTTCCACACACCAACCATTATAGCGGGTCCACAGAACATAACAGCATCTCTTCATCAGACTGTTGTTTTGGAATGTGTGGCCACAGGAAATCCCAAACCAATCATTTCTTGGAGCCGTCTTGGTATGTCTGTCCAAGGAGATGGTAGGGAGTCTTTTGCTTAAACTTTGTTCATTATAGTGGAACTGATAAATGTTTATTTTTTTTTAAGATTTTATTTATTTATTTTTTAGAGAGAGGAGAAGGGAGGGAGAAAGAGAAGGAAAAACAGCAATGTATGGTTGCCTCTCACATGGCCTTCACTGGGGACCTGGCCTGCAACCCAGGCATGTGCCCTGACTGGGAATCGAACTGGGACCCTTTGGTTCCCAGCCCGCGCTCAATCCACTGAGCTACACCAGCCAGAGCTGATAAATGTTTATTTAATATACAAAACATATGTTTGACAATTAGGTGGCTTTTAACTTTTTGTCATTTTAGTGTGTAGAGAAATGGTTTTAGTATAGAGAATTTTATACTTTTTTAAAAAATTTTACTTATTTATTTTCAAAGAGAGGGGAAGGGAAGAAGAAGGAGAGGGAGAGAAACATCAGTGTGTGGTTGCCTCTCACATGGCCCCTACTGGGGACCTGGCCCGCAACCCAGGCATGTGCCCTGCCTGGGAATCCAACTGGCAACCCTTTGGTTCGCAGCCCGCACTCAATCCACTGAGCTACACCAGCCAGGCGAGAATTTTATACTTTTATGACAGGACTGTTTGGAGTGTGATCTTTAGAACTAACTTTAGATCATACATAATTTACATTGTTGTAATTGAAATATTCCCTTTGAAATAGATCACAAGTCCATTGATGTCTTTAATACTCGGGTACTTGGAAATGGTAATCTCATGATATCTGATGTCAAGCTGCAACATGCTGGAGTATATGTTTGTCGAGCCACTATCCCAGGCACACGAAACTTTACAGTTGCCATGGCAACTTTAACTGTGTTAGGTACGTTTCTTTTGTTCTGCATTCAGGAGAATCTTACATTTTCACCTTTGCTATTTTATCTCATTCATAGCTTACTTTTCCACCTTTCTTGAATTTTGTATCATTGATATGAAGGTCAATAAGAAGTTTCTTAATCTAATGATCAATTTTCAAAGAAAATTAAAGTCCTATGTTAAAATATAACTATTATTCTGAAGTCGTCATTCCATTTAGCTGCATACCATTATATTCCTTCTTTCTTAAGCTTCCCTCTTATCTCCTCTTCACCCATCCATAAATCCATATACCCATTCACCAATCTAAAATTTTAAACTGTTGATTGTCTATAAGCATTCCCGAGGGGCTATGCACTGGGTTTAGTAAAGTAGGATTATTGTACAGATTTCTAGAGCATTTGTAAAGTTGGTCTCAATAGGGAGAGCCTGGGGGAAGTAGACATCTAACTGAGTAATGCATAGAAAAGGTGTCTGGATACAGATTTATGCAGTGTAGGCTTGGAGACTCAAAATGTCAAATATTTTCAGGGGTGGGACTTGGTGATTTGCTGTACTCTTCCTTGACTCTATATCATTCCTATTGGGTCTACAGAAATAATTTTTCTTTTTACTTTGAATATAGCTCCTCCTTTGTTTGTTGAATGGCCAGAAAGTTTAACGAGGCCTCGAGCTGGCACTGCTCGATTTGTATGTCAGGCTGAAGGAATCCCCTCACCCAAAATGTCATGGTTGAAAAATGGAAGAAAGATACATTCAAATGGTAGAATTAAAATGTACAACAGGTAGGCTATGCCACTTTGCTACTATCTTAGATAAGATGTAATGGCCTTAGTAATTTGTATGTGAAATGGCTATAATTATAATATCAAGTGCTTTAGTTATCTTGGTACTTTAAACTAGAATGAGATTATATTAGCATGTCATAGATTGTTTTGTATGTGGATCATGGAAGTGGTTAACTGCATTGAATGTGGGGCAGTTCCCCAGACCTGGCTTGTGGCCCTGATAAGTAGATAGCTAAGTAATTAGTAAGCATATTAACCCTTAAAGGGTTTTAGTTCTTTCTTCCATAAATGAGGAAATTCGAAAAAAATAATTCATTCTCTAAGAATTCATCCGCAAGTCAAACTTAATGATTTTAGGAATTCACTTTTATTTGTATAAATATGAATCATCTTGTAATATTCTCATTTATGTTGCATAAAACTTTAAAAATTTTTGTTGACCTCAATTTTATGTAACATTGCAGTATTATATAAATTAGATGCTATTGTAGAGTAATATACTTCTCAATGAAAGCCAACTTTTTAAAAAGATATTGAGCTGCCATCTAAAGCAAACAGGATTCGGATATCACAAGTACCTATGCAGACTCAGAAAATAAGAATAATTTTAAGTAACTCATAGATTTTTTTCAGTAGGTCTGACTATACACTGTTTTTGTTCTTTGTTATTTTTTGCCATTTAAAATGAGAGTATACTTAACATGATTAACTTTATTTTACATCTTTCTTAGAATTTTTCATAGAAATAAATAATTTTTTCCTTTCTTCAGTAAATTGGTAATTAACCAGATTATTCCTGAAGATGATGCTATTTATCAATGCATGGCTGAGAATAGCCAAGGATCTATTTTATCTAGAGCCAGACTCACCGTGGTAATGTCAGAAGACCGACCCAGTGCTCCCTATAATGTGCATGCTGAAACCATGTCAAGTTCAGCCATCCTTTTAGCTTGGGAGAGGCCACTTTATAATTCAGACAAAGTTATCGCTTATTCCGTGCACTACATGAAAGCAGAAGGTAAGTAATTTGAAGAGTGTTCATTTAAATTTTTTTTTAATTTATAGATTTTAAAGAGAGGAAGGGTGAGAGAAACATCTATTTGTTGTTCCACTTATTGATGTATTCACTGGTTGCTCCTTGTATGTGCCCTGACTGGGCATCTAACCTGCAACCTTGACGTATTAGGATGATGCTCTCTTTAACCAGCTGAGCTACTGGCCAGGGCTGATGAGTGTTTAAGTGCCACTTGTTCTCATGGATTTGTTTTCAGTTTGAATGATGTTTAATCCATATAATGTTTTTTAAATTCTTTGCCTTTCTGTATCTCTTTTAATAAAATGATCTATTATACTGTGTATCTATTTTTCTCTAGATTTTGTGTTATACACTTTGTGAATATAAGTATAGTTTAAGATTTTTTTATTCCATTTCTGCCAGGTAAAATATATAGAGTGGTGTATTTATTTATGGATTTCATTTCAGCAAAGATATAAATTTGTTAACTAAGTCTTAATATGCCAATTTAAGTATGCAGTTACATAGAACCAATGGTGTAACTGCTTAATAAAATAATGTAGTATAGTCACTATAGCATGTTATTTTTAAAGGGGGGGTAATGTTATCAAATTCCCCATATATTTGATTTTATGTATTTTGAATGTTTTCTGAAATCATATAGAACTCTATATGAACAAGATAGAAAATTGAACAAGATATTACTGATGTCTCATTTATTATATAAAAATAGAAATCAGATCTGTCTTCAATTTTTTTATTCAGAACTATTATTCCATTTCTGGAATCTCTTGTATCTTAATTGTTTCTTTTGGCAAAGAATTTAGAGGAAAAGGAAAAACTGCTTATAAATCCTAGATATTTCTCTCTTTATTTTTCATAGAAACCATAGTAGAGGTTTACAGATTTTATTTCTGTACACAAGCAGCCTAACTTTTATGCAATGGACATTAAAAACAAATCCAAACACCTAAGGAGTGGGGATATAATACAATTGTCTGTAGAAACAGGTAGTTTATTGTTTTTTGTCCTTTGAAGTAGTATTTTGAATGTAAATCATGGGTCATGGTAGCAAGAAGAATGAAAGTCTGATAACTGAGCATGTTGGAGTATGTTAATTCCCTTTTCAGTGATTTAGGAAGGTGAAAGGAATGCTGGTTTTGGTGGAGACCACTCTTGTTCGCTATTATGGTTCTTTCATTAGAGCCTCCACATGCAACTCAGTGGTCTATTCAGGGTTGGAACAAGGCTTTTTAATTCGAACTCAAGGACCTTGTTTAGTAGGTCAGAAATCGTACTATGCAGTTCCTAATTAACGAGACATTAGCCAGTCTGTTGTGAAATGCCTGTAATCTTGTCTAATTAAAATGCTATCAAGTTCATTCAGAAATGTGGGAAAACTTAATAGTGGAATTTGCCTTCTGTTTTGTTTATAAATCCAGTGTGGGGAGAAGGGGCCCTGTCCTTAGAGAGTTTTGATTAAGTTGACGTCCATTTACTGTGAATTGTTCACAGAGCACAGGAGCGACCACATTACAGGTTTGCTCTGTAGGAATTAAATCTCACAAAGACAAATCCTCTTCTATACCTTGCCATGCATATTTTATTGAGAATTGCTGAGAGTTTTTTTCCGCTTAAAAAAAAAGCTCATTGTGAAACAACGTCCTGAAGCACATTCTGTGCTTCCCAGATCTTTTGCTTTCAATATAAATAAAAGAACAACTTGTGTCAGTCAAATTTAATAGAATCTCTAGGAGCAAAATGAGAACTTCTGCAGGACAACTTTTGGTTTGGTTTGTTTTTATAAAGAGTAGAGCCGTTATATTCCCCACTGTCTCTCCATTAATGTTTAAAAGAAAAAAGATGCCATGAGTTTAAGTAAGTAAATTTTACACTTCTGAATTACAGTATTCGGTAGTGTTAAGCTCTGTGTGTTACTGCTACATATTGTCTCTGCTGCGGGTTTTGACTAGATATTAATGGAGTTTAGAGAAGATTAATTATTTTTGGTTTGATTTCTTTAGGAAAAATTCAAACTAGTAAGTTGTAGCAAGACAAATGGTTACTGTTAGAAAATAAAGACCTTCCTATTCACATTTTTTAAAGGGTAACAAAAGGTAACGGATAGAGATTAGACTCAAAGACCAGTGTTTTACAGTGAGGGAAATGGTCTTGTTAATTTTATTTTGAATATTCTTAGTTTTTAAACACTGATTCATTAATGTAGGTTTAAATAATGAAGAGTATCAAGTAGTCATCGGAAATGACACAACTCATTATATTATTGATGACTTAGAACCTGCCAGCAATTATACTTTCTACATTGTGGCATATATGCCAATGGGAGCCAGCCAGATGTCTGACCATGTGACACAGAATACTTTAGAGGATGGTAAGAAAACATGATTCTTGGTCATTTAAGTATGAATGTTCATATGTTTAATCAATTTCAATAAGTAAATGTTGTAAAATAGAGAAAATATTTTCCTTTTGATTAAAAAAAATGGTGCGGTAACCAGCAGGCTAATTTGCTATTTCAGACCTGACTTTCACTTTTTGATAGTAACATGATAAGAATAAAAAGAACTTTGCCCTGGCTGGTGTGGCTCAGTGGATTGAGCGCAGGCCTGTGAACCAAAGGGTTGCAAGTTCAATTCCCAGTCAGGGCACATGCCTGGGTTGCGGGCAGGTTCCCAGTGGAGGATGCGTGAGAGGCAACCATACATTGGTGTTTCTCTCCCTCTCTCTCTCCCTCCCTTTCTCTCTGTCGAAGAATAAAATAAATAAAATTTTAAAATAAATAAATAAAAAAATGCTCCACATATTAAAAAAAAGAATAAAAAGAACTTTTATTTATCATTCATAATATAATTTTTAATCATAAAATTCTAGTATTATCAGTGTATTTAAGTTTCCTAGTTTAAATTGTAAATATGTAGCGGTTTTTATTTTTTTAATTTTTATTTATTTAGTTTTTACTTAAGTATATTCTCTAGGCACGAATAAATATAGACAGTTACCTATTGAGTATATATAATTACTAGAAGTCAAATGTATTGGTCTTCTTAAACTGGGAGATTAAACTGAGAAATTTAATACCTGTCATTAAAAATATTTTATAAAATCTGTTTATTTTAGATACAATATGGTTATTCTACTTGATGAAGAAAGTAGTACTTGTTCAGTTTGTTACCTGACCCTGGGTTGGAAATTGAGTTGTGATAGCCCTTCATATATTCTTACAATGGAGGGAAATTCCTTCTATTAAGATAGTACCGGAGAGCGGAGTCTCTTCCTCTGACTCTTTTTGCAGAGGCTCTAGAAGGCCCATATTTATGCCCTGTGGTGTGAAAAGGAAATTACTTAAAATGTGCTTAATTATACTATTCTCCCTTTACAAATGCATCTCATCCTCAAGAAATGACCCAGCCTTAGTTTTTAGAATGTTTTTATAGAAACGATTCTCAAGTCTTTTTTGTCTTTGTTCATTTTGTCCCAGATCTCTTAATTATATCTGTATAATGCCACTTATTTAGATGTTTATAAATTCAGACATTGACTAAATGAAAAAGTTATCACTGATCTGGATACTGAATTCCAAATTTCAGTTTTCATTTAAGAATTTGTTTCATTTCGGAGTGAACCACAGTACATATGACCTCCCTAGTTACCTCATTACATTTAACAACCTCTAACATGCATATCTAAGCATTTTTTTTATTTGGTTGGTTTTGCATTTTGAGTTTTTTTTGGGGTTGTGTATGAGATGTACCACTCCATATCCTTGAAGAAAATGAGTCTGAATATAGCAAGCTTGCCAATTCCAGTTATGTTCTCAAAGTTCTTCTCCTTTAAACCTTTCCTTATTCTGCAGCTTTTTAATCTGTTCAATTTTGTATTGTGGACAACATTCAGACCTCTGACACTGCTTTTCAGATTTCCGGACAAGTCTCTCCCTATTTTCTAAGTTCATACTTCTCAAACAGAGATACATGTGTCTCCTGAGTGCACAGCAGTGCACAGCCAGTAGAGCTAACGCTGGTGGAGTGCTTATCCCTGCCTATTCATAACCGTTCCTCTCCTGTCTCATTTAGTCCCTCTGTAAGTCTGTGATAGAACTACTATTGTTACAAGAGATTGTGGAGCATAGGGGATAAGGATGTGGGCTCTGTCTGTTCTGCCTGGATCTGTTCCTTCACTTACAAGCTGTGTGACCTTGGGCAAGTGATTTGACCTCTTTGTACTTAAGTTTCCTCAGCTATAAAGTAGAAATGGTTATGTTACAATAGTTATATTGAGTTTTTGTGAGAATTTATGAGTTCATTCACATAAAGGACTCAGAAATGCTTAATAAATTGATTTTCTCTTTTCTACCTACTAGTTTATCATTCATTTTATACATGTTTATTGAGTACCTGCTATGCGTTATTCAATATTTAGTAGTGAACAAGAAGCAAAAACAAAACAAAACAAAACAAAAAAACCCTGTCCCTGTACTCAAGAAGCTTACTTTCTAGTGGGAGAGGGGGTAGAGGAACAACAGACATGGTAAATAGTCATGTTCGATAGTGATAAGTGTTGTGGAGAAGGAAAAAAGCAGGGAATGGGAGTATAAAATGTCAGGAGGGTTCGAGACTTCAGACAGAGTCACCTAAGAAAGGCTCACTGAAAAGGGGACATTTGAACAAAGACCTGAAGGAAATGAAAATGAGGGAACTGGTTAGGCAGATGACTGGGAAGTGCATTCTAGGCAGAGGAAATGAAAGTTGCTAAGGGCCTCAAGCTCAAGTGTGGCTGGAGGGGAGAACAAATAGGAAGCAGTGGGAGATGAGGCAGAGAATTAATGGGAGCTGACCATGTAAGCAGATAGAGCTCAAAGAGCACTTTGGTTTTTTGTTTGTTTGTTTTTTTTAAATTTTCACTAATAACTTTATTGATTTGAATATTTTGAGTATGTCAGCTATCTCTCATGTGGTATATCATTGATTGTTCTCAATTAATGTATCAGGTTTTTTTTTATTTAAGTAATAACTTTATTGTTGTTCAATTACAGTTATCTGCATCCTATCCCCTCCCCTCCTCCCTCTCCCTCCAGCTCTACCTCCCTCCCCAGCCTCGCTCCTCCCCCTTGGTTCTATCTATGTGTCCTCCATAGTGGTTCCTGAAAACCCTTCTCCCCATTGTCCCCTCCCCTGTCCCCCTGGCTATTGTTAGACTGTTCTTAATTTCAATGTCTCTGATTATGTTTTGCTTGCTTTCTGCTTTTGTTGTTTACGATCCAGTTAAAGGTGAGATCATATGGTATTTGTCCCTCACTGCTTGGCTTACTTCACTTAGCATAATGCTCTCCAGTTCCATCCATGCTGTTGCAAAGGGTATAAGCTCCTTCTTCCTTTCTGCTGCATAGAATTCCATTGTGTAGATGTACCATAGTTTCTTGATCCATTCATTTGTAGATGGGCACTTAGGTTGTTTCCAGCACTTGGCTATTGTGAATTGTGCTGCTATGAACATTGGAG